>WEIT01037703.1:12852-39756 GCA_013389985.1 Dryoscopus gambensis | reverse complement strand
AACCAAATTTATATCTACAAATGATTATGTCTACAAGTGATTAGGAAAAAAAGGGTGCTCAGGCAGTTAGAGAAGCACTTGAGAGCCCGACATGTTCAAGTCCCAAGTATAAACATAACGTTTCCATTTTCTAAGCACAAATATATTTTCCAATTTTATGCTTTCTCCAGCTGGGCTGATCACCTTCTCAAATATCTTACCAGTGATAGATTGAGGCAAGAGTGATGGTACCGATGACTATTTATCTGGGACAATGGTGGTGTGAGCTAGAAGAGGATAGACAGAGGGCAGGGCAGAAAAATAAAAGGTCAGTAATACTGCTATCTATGGAGCACATGGAGGTAATGCAGCACAGCATAAACATTTTTCTGTTCATTTACAGCCAAATATAGCTAAAATGTTTCTCAGTTTACACCACAGCCAGTTCACAGTCTGATAAAATCAATCTAGACCTATCTGTGCTTCCTCTTCTAGTCCAGAGAAACTGAATAATTCATTTTCATGTAAGTCAGATGTTTAAGTTGTAGGTGTATGGTCAAAAAACCTTTGCCTTGATCAAATCTTGTGTGCTAATGCTTTATTTAACCTTTGTTTATGTAAAGCTAGAACAAAATATGACAAATGTGTCATTGTTCTTACAGAGGAAAAGGTGTGAATTTACATGCTTTATATAGGAAAAGTGATTTAAGGATCAGCTACAAACTTAACCTTCATAGATCCTATTGTGTTACTGCACAAAGATAAATTAGATTCTGGATAAATAAAATGCTGAAAAGGAGAAATAATTAAGACACTTTAAAAGAAATTAACTGATGAAAAAAATTTAACTAAAAGACAGTATTTTCTTTCTGCTTTTCACTAAAGAGGGATTTATCTCTTTTAAGTGTCTGGCAATAATCTGTTCCTCCCTACTTTGTACATCAAAGCAGGAAAGGGTCAGCTTCTGAAATTTAAATGTACTTTTTCTGTTGAAAATACTGTGAGGGAGTATACCAATGAAATATTTCAACACTTCATCATGGCTGGGACTGAAAACAAACACGGAATTTCTGTGAAGAAATTAACTCACTGGAAGAATTCTCTAATTTCATTTTTCCTAACTATTTCAAGGTACTTTGCAGCCTCAACTTCATTTTAACCTGTTACATCACAGGTTTATTGTTTCTGCCTCACTGTGGTACAATGAGGTATCCCCCAACAAGTTGAGCAAAGGACTTTGAAATACAATAAAAAAGAGAAAGCCAGACCTTTTTCTTTCCAGTAGGGATGTAGTGGTTTAGTTTCACTTTTCTGACCTGCACTAGTAACCTGCACACATGTTCCTGAAGCACTGAATTGCTTCACGCTGTGATTTGTATTAGCAGTGCTTCTTGCTGCTGCCTTGGGCAGCTGTAAACCACAGTGTCCCAGCCCTGGGCTACCCCATTGCTATATATCTTAATATTCCCCTGGCCTGGCCCCGAGTGTGGTTCCTCAGATGCCCTCTCTGAGCCGCAGTGATGGTATTGCATCAATGTGGGAGAGAGAGGAAAGCAGCACTCTACTTCTGTAAGAGAGATGAACAGCAGTTTCAGTTCGCTTGTTTGGATATTTTACTACTTGGGTGAAAAGGCATCCTTGTGCTTGGAGTCCCTGGAGGCAAAGAGCTGAGGACACGGAGCTTCAGTATAGAAAAGTGATTTTCCTATTTCACTGTTATTTCCCCAATCATTATTTTTATTTTTTGCTTAGGTGGTTTGCATTTACCATACTTACTAATTCTATTGTTTGCCTTTAGGGCTTCTCTTTTCTCCACTATTAGTCTGTTCTCCTTTTTTTCCCCCAATGATTTTATATGTGATCTTTATGTTAATTTAGCCTGATATTTGTCCTCTTGTCCATTGTAGATGCAATTGTTTCTAAAGAGATAAAAAATATTAATTAATTTGTTGGGGACAAAAGACAATAGAGGTATTATGCTAGCTCTATTGCTTGATCAGTTGAGTGATCAAGTTTTCCTTAACCTTTTTTTTCATTCCTTTTGCATTTTAGCCTTATAAGGAATTAGAAGAGAGGCTAAATGAATTTCCAAGAGCCATTCATTCCCATAGGACGAAGGACCACATAGACATATAGTCCACACTTGAGAATGTAGTAGATTTTGATATTTGTTTAGACCTAAGATAATTCTTATCTCATATATATTTTCTAGCATTAGCCTTTGATGAAGAGAGACCCCTGAAGTCTGTACATGAAGGTTAAAAGGAGATTACTCTTATTAAATTACAGCCTGTTCTCTAAGAGTTGCTGAATTTTGAGAGCCCTAAAGCATGACCCAAAAGCATTACTATAATTAATTATGGTTACTCTGATATGCCTATCAATTCCTTTTTCCAAACATACATTTTGGAAATCCACTTCTTGTGGTAGTGTGTTGTCTAGCCTGAGTACATATTGAGCCATACTGAGTCCATTTAGGATGTTTAATCTTGGTGTTTTTTTCTATTTAAACCCTTAGTGTGTATGAGAAAATCAGTCACATCTCAGCTCTAGCAAAACAGAGATGTTTTAGCCATCCCTTTGCCTTCTCTTCTATCACTGAGTCTTTTATTCCTCAATTTAGAACGAACAGACTTGTTCAGAACCCATCAAAATCCTTGATGAATTTCTGGCAACCGTTGCTGTACTGCCATAAGGCTTCCTAGTTCTGTGCCCTTCCTCCAGACTGACTACTGACTACTAAGTCAGTACACAAGCAAGAAAAAGACTGCAAATAAGCTCAGCAGCATGGTACATATTCTGTTGTACTAAGGCCACCCATCCTTCCCTCAGCAACGGAGGGAGGGGGATCTTTACCCTTAAAGAAAAAGATATTGGAAAGCAGTGCCCCAGCACTCTGCCTATGGAAATTATTCACTTGGAAGCAGCAGAGTGGCTTTAGGCAGGTGAGGCCCTCCTTCAGAGCAGGGCAAAGGAGAGGAGCATCACATAGTTCTTGTTCATGCTTTGCTCACACAAAATTATTTTTGAATAAAATACTAATTAATAGTGAAAAGTATAAGCAAAATATACAGCTAACAGAACTCAATAGTAAGTATGCTGGTGTACTTGCCAACAAAAAACAAAAGTGAAAATGTTAACATGTGAATGATGCTCTGTGTATGAAGAGGTGCCATGTTCCAAGCATAAGTGCAAACTAAACCCCCATTTGTGTGAATAGCTAATTACAAGGGTGAAAACACTGTCAATCTTAACACTCATCTGGGTTTCATCTTGGATACCAAATGGGTCTTGCTGTTCTACATGTTAGGGAAAGTCTTGATTTTACAGTCCTGAGAAGAGAATGAATATCAGCCAGAAGTAAGTGAAAGGGCATAAACATAGATTATCATGATGGAATTTTTATTAGCATTGCTTTTTTGTGACTATATGTAAGTATTCTGAACACAATCAGAAAAAGAAAAAGAAAGAAAAAGAAAAAGGAAAGAGAAAAACAAGAAACTTTTGTTCACACATACCCACTACAATTTGCAAAATATGCATGTACTGTTGAAGCTTTCTAATAGAAGCAAACTCATCAAAGGATGGGTTTTATCAAACGTCTTAAGTTACGTCTCATGTTCTAGTAAAATTACAATTTAAGTGTAACTCTTTAAAACACACTACAGACAATCAGAACATTACTATCTTGCATCTATTTATTATTTAAGAGGCAACCTGTTGACTTTTGTTAAAATGTTTACATATTAATCTCTGAAGTCTTGTAGACCTTAAAAAAAAAGCAGCTGCAAAACTCCCAGCAGGTGGGGAGGCCTGCACTCTACAACAAATAATTTGGATCCCATGGGACCCCAGGATCCTGCAAACCTAGAAAGACCAAAAGTGGTTTGCTTTTAAATAAGTATTTTAATTTGCATGATGTTGAATGGCATAGCCATTAGTGTATATTAGTGTTTCAAAGAAAAATGATAACTTTTTGAAAATCAATTTTATCTTTGGCTGTTCCATAAACTACTCTTTCAACTTAAGCTATTTTAGGGGTTTTAAAATTTTCCTTTATTTCCTAGAGCCTAAATCACAGGACTTCAGGTTATCAGTTTAATAGTGTTTTATTCAAGTGGTTGGACAGGAAAGCAAAATAAATAAGAAAGAAGATATCCTAGGGTTTCAAACTATGACAAAAGTATACAGTTCAACTTCTAGTTGAATCTAGAATGATAAAGGCCCTTGGAATTTAATTATCTGTAAGTCTCATTTATTGTTTCAATTTAAAACAAATAATTTAAAGCATAAAGAAAAACATTTGCTAATGCTTTAGATTCATTTTTCTAAGTAATGGGAGACTATGATAGGTGAGTTGTCTGAATTTCTGATAATAGAAGTCTTCTGTTGACTTTTATAACATCTTTGACTGGTTTCCAACCTACATCTATGAGGCAGGTTAACTAAAGACACATTCAAACTCTCAAGAAAATTCTCTGTAGATGTTTCACATTAATGGAAACAATGGTACACAACTGTGAAAAAAAAGTAAGCAAGCGGAGGATGAAAAATCCTGGGAGCTGTGGAACATTTCTAGTTAGTCTGAACTTGTGTGACAGAAGAGGGTTCACTTTGCTCAATGCCTTTCTAAACCTCTTAGGAGGGTCTTTGGCTCCCAAAATGCCTGTAATGAACTGGTTTGCATAACTTCATTTGATGAGGGGATTCTTTTTTCACAGCCAGGTGACATTGGGTTTGTTGTGCTATGGGGATGCATTTTTTCCCTGTCCTAAAAAAAAAAGGAAAACGTAGAACAACCCCAAACTTGCACACTGACCTCCGCACCTTGGCAGGCTTTGGTACCTAATGTTCTATGATCATGATTCCCTGACTACCATTGTTGAGGCATTAAGTCAGTATGGGGAACTCACTGCACCTTCCAGATATTGGTGTGGGGAAAGAAGACTACAGATCACCTGAGGCTGGGCAAAGCACCTGCGGAGGGGCAGTGGAATGACCCTCCCTACTCCCATGGTGTAACGGCAAGGTAAGGATTGCAAGGGAGAGGTGGCGCCAGATGGGGAATTGAAAATTCCCTGTTGAAATGGATCAGAGACAAAGCAAAATTCAAGACCAGGGAAGGGCTCTGCAAGCAGTTTCTTCTTCAGCTACTCTTCATTTTCCCTGAACAACCCATTCAAATGTGACCTAATGAGGCTGCAGAATTAAAGTGTACATATAGCAGACCCAGATTCCTGGGATTTAAGTGCAAGCCCTAACAGAACATTCAGGTAGAGCAAAGTGAGCATTTTCCTCCAGATTATCTTTCATGGATGTATGAACAGCATTTGTTGCAAAATGTGTCAGCTATGGAGCTCAGAGTCACAGCCTGCAGCACAGCAAACTGGCTTTTCCTGGAGCTCATAATGTGATAATTAAATTGCTAACAGGCACCTTAGTGATGGCATTTGCTGGGGATGTGCATCATACCTTTCTGTAGGGAACCTATCAGTAGAATCAGAATCAGGTTTTTTTTAACATATTTTCTTGAATTAGTACATTAAATTTTTATGTGGAGTGAAATGGGACAGGATGTGTTTCCCTTCCACTGCACAATGATTTATTACCCCAAAAAGACTGCAGAACTAATTAGCAGAGTAATTAATTAATATAAATTTGCATATTTGCATTTGCAATTAGTGCAGCCGACTGATTAGTCTGAAAATGGGAAGTTTGTCTCATTAGATGTTAGTGTCTGCTGGACCGGAAAGCGGCTGCCAGATGAGGCGAAAAAGCATAGAATAAGCAAGAGTGTGTGTGTGCGCACATGCGCAAGCTCATAATTGTCTTTTGTTAGAAGAATGGAGCGCAAATATGTGGTATAAGATATTAAGATTGCTGGGGGGTTTTAATACTTTTTTTTTTGCTTTTCATTTTTAATCACTTTTTCTTCCTGGTTTTCCCATTCATTTACTTCCTGCAGTGAGTCACTGCAACCATGAAACTCACTGATGGTTCTGAACAATCAGATCTTTAAGGCACGGTAGCTGCTGCAGATCTCCTGATTTCAGTGCTGAAGGGAACCTGTAAGAAGCCTTCCTTCTGTGTGATTGATGGGACAGGGCTATTTCCCATCTTACTAGTTACATTGTCTAAGCAATTCCTAATGCTGAGAAGTCAAACTCAAGTGGTGCCCAGAAAAGCCCAGGATAAGTGATTAGCTTTTTAGGTTGCTGTGCTGTTGTCTTTTCCTCCTTGGACACACTTGTAGGTATGCCTCTTTGTATACATCGAAACAGTCCTTCTGCTCTTCATACCAGAACTTGGTATGACCAGACAGCTATTGACCCAGGTTTTAGTGAGGTTTGAGAAGGCATCAAAGACAATGTGTATGTCTGTCAGGTAAGATACCCAGATGCCAAAACATCTGTAGGCTGATTACCAATGCTCTTCTCAGGGTGTCAGAGCAGAGCTAGTTTTCATGGAGGTCAGTGGAGGAAGTCCTGGTACCTCTTTGGGGCACTTCACTTTGCTCTCTCCCCTACAGCTGGAGGAAATATTCGGGCCCCCCTCAGTGAGACTGATTGTCTCCCCTTCAGGGTTACTGAGACTGGAAATGGCTGGCCTTAAAACAGTCCTCTGTAAGTTCACTGGGTCCTTGTTCAAAAGCTTTGATCAGCTCTGTGGTGCCACTCTGACACTTGTGCGAGTGTTGAGAAGATTGAAATGCATACTGTTGATCCCTTGCCATCAGCATACATTTGCAGCACATTGTGAAGTGCAAGTTCTCTCTAGCTCCTCTGCAATATCATAGCAAGTCACTTTGCTTCTTCTTTTAATTTTTTAAAATTTTATATTAAGCTTAAAATTTTAACTACAGCTGTTAGAACTATGGTACAACTGCAGTTACACTTTCGATAAAGTATAATTCCATATTGTTCCAAGAATGAGCTTAAGCTAATGTACACTTTACAGATACAAATTCTGTCCCCTCTGCTATACCATCATTAGTTTGTAAAATCTAAGTGCGAACTGGGCCCAAGTCAACAGGAATATTTTATAAACTTGAATCCAATTTTTCTTTTTGAGATTTTCAGACCTGATTACCTCTCAAGGTGCCCCATCCTATTAGATGTATATAAGATAATTCAAAATGCAATTTTCACTATGAAATGAGGAGACTCCTATTTTTTATTTGAATACCTACACCGATGTATGATAATTTGTTATTATGATGTCTGTGTGGGATTGCAAGTGAATAGGTTTTGTTCGCAATCCATTACTTACTTATTTTCCTTCTGTAAGATAAGAATTAGGAGAAAGCAAAGCAGGCACAAAACTTTAAAGACTATAAAGAAAGCTTTATTAACAGAACTAAAAGAAAAAATAATAAGAGTCAGAATAAGCCTTCAGAACACTTCTCCTTCCCCCACCTCTCCTTTCTTCACCCACTGATAACGTAAAAAAGACAAAACTTGGGATTTTTCTTCCAGTCAGTTTACCACCTCCAGATTAGTCTTTCTTTAGTCTACTTAGGAAGAGGAGTCTCTTTTCAGTGTGCTATGGAGGCTTCTCCACAAGAAGCAGTTCTCTTATGGCTTCAATGCCACAGCAAGGCAGCCGCCCAGAATGGTTCTCTGTTCGCATGTGAAAGTCCCTTCCCTTGACTTACAGCTTTCCCCACAACTGTTTTCAAGGGTCCAATCTTTAGCTAATGGGGGTACCATTTTAAGGATGAGCCGTTCAGAAGCAAAGGTTCTCTTCATCTATCTCTGGGATCATCTTCATCTCTAGGAACAGAGGTCTTCTTCTTCCCTGGGAGCAAGGGTCTTCATTTCATCACTCTCATCTCTTTCTGTTCAAACTTCTCATTAGATCACAGCTACTTCAACATTTGCTTATTTCAGCACAGGTACCTTTGCTCATGGTTGCAATTTGAATGCTCCACCCCCCATGCTTTTCATGAAATTACAAGGGGTTCTCTGATGTATCATAGTTCATCACCATAGCTTTACAAAAGAATTTCAGCTTCTAGGTTTGAAGCATTTCCTCTTTCTTCTCTCTCTGGGCTTCAGCTCTTCCTTCTTCACTGACTTTGGTGTCTCTATAGTGTTTTCTTCACGTGCCTTCATCTTCCCCTTTTCTTTGACTTGGGAGAGGATTGATGTCTGCAAGTTTCATCTGTTTTGTGGGATCCTACAGCGCTGAAAGTTACTCTTAACCTGGGCCTTGCAGCTAGAACCTATCTCTTGCTCTTGGTCACATGATCTCTGCCTGGCAGCAGCTGGCGCTCATCTTGGTGCAGAATTTCATTTTTTGGCAGCCACACTGGGGGGACCCCACAGAGCAGGGCGGTGGCCCCAGCCCCACCAGACTGCATGGGCAGGGCCCAGCCTGGCCTCGCCAGGCCACATGGGCCCCCAGTTACCTGTCCAAAAAGCCAGAAGCAAGAGAGAGATTTCCCAGGCTTGTTCTTACTTAAATGTGGTTCACAGAGGCGTGGCAAGATTCTTACATGGCTTAAAAGAATTGTCAATATTCAAACTAGCCAGTTGATTGGGTTTTGTCAGGTCTAGAGGAAGCTGTCTGCAGCCCCTTGTAAAAAAATCACTTCTGTGGCTGATGGATTTCTCCTTAACTAAAACCCAAGCTGTGCTAAACCATGACAATTATTCTTTCCCCCCTAACCAGTCAGTAAGTTTTAGTTCTCTGTTAACTACAAAAATTCCAGTATATAGTATCCATATTTGAAAATAATTACAAAGTGAGAAAATACTATTTTCTATTAATATTATTTCTAAAATATTATTATTTTCAATTATGAAATCCAATACTAGTGAGAAGGAATTTGTGAAGAAATATTTGATGAAGAAAGAACTAATATGGATGAAGAATGCTACTTAAAAGGATCTTTTTCCACTATAGATGAAGATATAAGTTTTACATTCATTCTTTAATAAGAATATTTTTTTAAAAAATTCTATCATACTCAATTGCATCCTAAACAGTTAGGAGAAAATAAGAGCGTAAATAAAATTTGTCCTATAGGAATATCATCTCAGGCAAAAATCAAACAATTCGTAGGATCAAATAATCAAACTTACTTTCACCAAAATCATTATTATATTTGAAACATAACCAGATTTTCAAACACATTCAGGACCAATAGACGCAATTTTTTTCCATGCCCCATTCCCATCAAGTTCTCTATCTGCACCCTTTGGCAATCTTTAAAAATCTAGCCCAGGTGAGAGTAATTTTGGACATGGATGCATATATGTATATGAGGCAGCCCTGGTCTGGACCTATAGCACTGTGTTATGTAGGTGTTCACCATCACATAGGACACACTGCCTGTTGGGACAGCATATTACAGGGACTCAGCACCACAGGCACACAGCTATCCTCCTGGCAGGTAAGAATTGCTTGGTACCCCATCAGCCTGAAGTGCAGGCAGATGTAGGCTCTACTAAGCTGGTCTTAGTTTTAATTTACAGGCAGCTGTTAATTTGCTTTTGAATCTAGATTGAAGCATCATTTTCCTTTATTTGCAGCATTGTGTTCTGACACTGTTTCCAATTCTGACCATCAAAACTGTGCTAAAAGAAAATAATGCTCTGGCCATTTAGGGAGATCCTTTTCACCCTTACTTCCCTCTCCCTCCAAATGCTGACTCAACAGCTGAGAAATTGTTCACCCTCTTCCTAAACTTCCCTCTGCAAAATAGTGACACATTCTGTTTTTATGAGGTCCAAATGTTTCATAACACCTTTACTGAAGAGTTGCGTTTTGATAAGGCTGTTTGAGTCCAACCACAAAGTAAATCATTTTGCAGACGTATGATGCATAAGCAAACAGAAAAGTACAGGGTGTACTGTGCAGTTGGTTCCTGCAGTTGGAGAGCACCCCCAAGGAGACTCCAGCAGCAGCAGCGACACAGCACTCTTCTTGGCTACAGATATGGCAAAGAGAAGGATAACAATGTAGCTAGCTTCCTAGGTCTAATTAGCTGTATAGGGCCAATGGAGAATCTGTGCTATTCAGTTTTGAATAAACAGCTGAGGAAAAAGTATTCTGTATTTATGAGACACAAGAAGGGCAAAAGAGAGTTTCCATTTGGATTTTAACATTGCCTGCATTAGTAGGACTAATGAAATACGAAGTTCTTCAACCCCAGTTGCTGAAGAGCTACAGATTGACTATAGATGCAAAGGGAAAGGTCAGAATCTCTATATGTGTTTGACATGCTGTCAAATAAATCCTAACACACAAAAATGGTTTCACTTCATAAAAAACTTCATACATGTGGAATCCATTCCATAACAGAGGCAAGTAAAATGGTATTGTTCAAACTTTTGTGTCCAGAAACATGGGCAAAACTGGAAACTGCAAAAAATAAGTGACCTCCAAATGTTCTGGTACCAATAACTCAGATATTTCAGCAGCTACATCCATGAGTGAGATGGAAAGGAACCTCAGTGTCCAAGAAAAGGGTATGATTTAAAGTTGTCAAACCTCTAAAGTGGGTACAAAGAGAAAAAAATGACAGTCTGGATACTTACTGATCACTACAAAAAAATAGGCTCCTTGTGCTATAGGCTACCATTTATCAGGACCTTGCAGCATATTCTGAATATAAACTGCCCATCCTGGGCAAGGTAGGTGGGACTGGAAGAAGAGATGGGCAGCCACAACATTTGGTAGGAAACACCTGCTGGCCTGTTATCAGCACACAAGATTTCCTGAGAAAAGGATGCATGATGCACGACTGTTGACAGGAGGTGAAAACATACATGACAGTGTAGACATATGTGACCGAGACAAGAGGGAATACCACTGCTCAGTCAAAATTCAGGAAGAGTAAACTAAAGCTGGATCATAGCAGAATGTAAGTCACTGCATAGCAAATTAAGGAATTCAGGAACTACAAATGAAGTGAATGCTGTAAAACATTCACTTAGAAACATTTCCCCTTAGAAACAGAAAACCATGGGCTGGGTGACTACCAGTTAGTATTGGGTACCAAGAGTAGCAGAAGTCCCAGGGTGTCCATAAACACCTGGGATGAAGCAATAATATGAAACATGAAGGATGCTGTTGGGGAAGAAGCAAAATACTTTATGAAAAAAGGCAAATCCCACCACCAGGAAGTGTTAAGCAGTGCTTGAAACAGCTCTAGTGCAAGAAGAAGCTCACAGTGGAAGGACTCAAAGTATATATGTCAACACAGCAAAATTATATTTTGATGGACAAAAAAATTATTACTGTCGTTTTCCCTGGGTATCAGGACCTTAGTCACCACATGTAGCTGTGCTATTACCACTGAAGCAGATCAGAGGCCCCCAGGGTACATTCATGACAAACATCTAGTATCCGCATGCCCAAGACTTCTTTACTTCACTTTTTAAACTGTGAAGCTGCTTCTTGAAAAGCAGAATACAAGCCTGGAAGAACAATTCCTTTAGGAGATTTTTCTTGACTGTTGTTAAGAAAAGTTGTGTTGGGCAGCTTGTTGCAAAGGGGAAGGAAGAATTAAAAGAGTAAGTGTTGTAGCAGCACTTACGAGGAAAGAAATAGAAAGTGATGATGTAATCAGTCATTTGAAAGATGGCATAGTGTCAAGAGGGTCTGTACAAGAGTGAGTTTCTTTTGCTTTGGAGAGAAAATTAAGTGAATTGTGGAAAGTGTAGCAGGTTAAGTCCAAAGAATCTGTGGCCAGAGTCAGAAAAAGTACTCCCAGCAAACACGTTCATATAGTACTATATGATTTGGAGACACATCCTCCTAGTTAAATATTTCTCCACTGAGAGCAGCATGTAACACACAAATTCCTAGATTTGGTCCACATGGCAGGGCTGTTGTTGCAGGAAACCTTTGAGCATGTGAGTTGGACCTACCTAGAAAAGTAAGGCAGCAGCTTAGTAAGGTCTTCTCTGACATGGAGGGAAAAGTCTCTGCTGATGAGTGATGACAACAGAAATTTTTTGAGGCCACTTCAAAAAAAGGAAGGCTGTTAGATACCACATTACCACCAAAATAATCCCAGAAAGCAGAGAAATTTTGCCTGAAGACCCTTGGAAATTTTAGGGGATGGGTGGCTGATGCACCAACAACTAATGGTTTGCAGGCCATGGCATCCCAGGGGCAGCTGATCTCGAGTGACTGAAGGTGAGACACATTTCCTCACACAGTTGAATGACTTCTACATGCCTGATGAGCTTTTCCCTTTGACTCCAGCTATGAAGATGTTGCCCATTTTGTGGCCCAGTGCTGGAAAGCTCAGAAAATTATATGACTTCCTGGCTGAAGGAAGCAGGAGGAAATCCTCCTATGACTAAAAGAAGTAAGGTGGAAGTAAGCCTCCTTTCTAATAGATAAAAACCCTACTGCACAGTGTTTGGCTAACATTGTGGTCACTCAGGAGAAATGCGAAACATTCTTAGGAAAAGTAGTTATCAAAGTGAAGCTGCAGTGAAGCTCCCACCCAGCTTTCTGCAACTGCCAAAATATAGTTTCACCTTCCAAGGTACCACCTATAATCAATGAAGAGAGAGAGAAACTTTTTACAGGGCAGTTCTGAGCACTAGCAGCAGGGTAACTATGCCTTTCTCTGACAGTGCCTATTTCCCATTGCTGACCATGGAGAGATCTGGGAGTTCAGCTTTGTGGTGGTGCTCTGTAGGAAGATGTCTTGAGGCAGGTATTGGGATAAGTTTTTCAAAAATCCATCTGAAACTGATCTGAAGTAAGAGTGCCACAAAACTTCCTTGACTTCTTGACAGGGAATACTTCATGTCTGTGCCCAGTACATGATGCCCCTTTAGCTGAGGGATAGGCTCCTTGCATGTAGGTGCCTAGCTGGGTTGCAGAGAGCAAGGGGTCTCTTTGTGAAAAGACTTATTAAACCAGCATGTTTTTTTTCTTCTGTCGTGTGTAAAATCTTCATGACTGGGAATGGCCTGAACCCAGGCAATGTCAGAGAGACAAAAGAGACAAAATTGAAATGACATTAACTGGAAGCCACTCTGGAGTATTCTGCAGCAAACCCTGTTACTGTGAAGCCAAGACAGAGTTCTCTGTAGGTCCTGGCAGCTCTCTTAGCCTGAGCACTTCCAAAGAGATTTATTGAAAGGTCTTACTTACACAAGCAAATGTCTTCCTGTGGAGAAGTCTTCCAGTGGCAAGCCTTATGGAGGGGTCAAGGGAAAGCTAAATAAAGATTAAGACTACAAGGTTCAGCCTTGAGGAGAGGCTGCACAAAGTTTCCCAGCAACAGCAGACTTTAGAGGGGACTTCCAGCAAAGGTGAAATTTTCTTTCAACTCCAAGGAATTTTCTTTCAACCACAGCACCAGAAGGTATTTGGATGTGAAGACAGCTCACAGAGAAGAGCAGAGAAATCAAGGCTCATGTGTTTCATGCAGGTCTTGCACAATCAATTTCCACCTCTCATCCTCTGTTAATTAGGTCTTGTTCTCGTGCATATGGAGTAGAACATTTTGGTTTCCCTTCTGATCCATCATCTCCAGATGAGACATGGCATATAGAGTCTCTGAGGGAAGGAAAGCCCATGACAAAATAGAGGGAAGGAGTTGTCATTTCAAGGAGTTCAGACTGAAGTGTGCTTTCCCTCTGGGTCATGAACATGCCTGTCATGGCTGAGCATGCCAGAGTCACATCTCTTATGTATGTGTATCATGTGCAGGGGATAAAAAGCTTGAGGGGTACAGAAATACTGGTGGTGGCAGAAGGAAGCTTACTAACACAAATTTTGCAACTTCATCCAAATCATACAACCATGTGAGTTGACAAGAGGTTTTCTGGTGGTCTTTTGGCATCCTGTGGGAGCTGAGTTTCTAGTTAGTGGAAGACCTGGCCAAAAAACCAGGATAATTATGTTTACCATGGACTTTAAAGATCTTCTTTGGTGGTTGCTTCAGCACAGATGTTTAGATCAGTAGAAGAATAGAGGCTAATCTCTCCTCTACTTTTTTGATGGTGGCTGTGAATGAGAAAAGCTTTGCAGTGGTTTAGGTGGAAAGGTATACGGAGCATGAACCACCACACAACATTTTTGACAGCTAAGTATTTGACTTTCAGCTTCCAGAACCTGCCACTCTGGCCTTTTTGTGAGAGTCAAGACATATCAGGCCAAGTGTGGTTGAATATGTTATCTTCCTTCCAGCTTTGTAGATCTTGTTTCCTGTATTACACTTGATTAAAGCAGCAGTTTCAGAGAGTGGAGCATTACAAATTAGGCTGTAGGTCTTTATACAAATATCTAACTTCAGTAATGATAGAAAGACCTGGTACATCTTTCCCTCAAGCCTCTTTCTTCAAAGAGAGAAGAGAAGTGCTAAAGAACCATTATATGCCACTGGTAAATTAACAATCCTTCCATTAGTCTGTCTTCTGTGTGTACTCCTGTAGTACCTGCAAATATTCACAGTTAACAATCATTGTGCTGTGAAAGGAAAGTAATTTACTTTGAAAAAGCACAATTTGAAATGTAGTGCAGCTATCCTACATGAATGTTATGTTAGGAGCTTTACAGACACCTTACACCATCCAACTTGCAGCTGTGCCTGAAGTTCTACTGCTGAAGTTTTTCACATCATAATCTCTACAGTCAAAACTAGGGAACTATTTTGCAAATGTTTCAACTGGCCTAAACTTTGCCAAAGCAAGTCTCAGACTGATAGCAAAAGCTAGGTAGGATAAACATATTTTCATAAAGAGGATGAGATATATCAGAGTGACAAAAGCATTTCATTCTATAGCTCCCATCCTCCCATGCTGGGATGTGATGGTGCTGTGAGAGGGCTGAGGGTGACAGAAGCCCATAGTTCTGCTTATTGAACACTAGAAGGCTTTATAAAATATTTGTTTGAAAAATCATTTTAGGAAATTTCCTTTCTATCCTGGCTTCAGCTGTTCACTGTAGTAGAGCTATCCTTTAATTTATGTAAAATAATTTTTTTAAAAGGAAATTTTAAAAAGTAGTCTTGAATATAAACACACAAGTATTGTCGCAACAGAGAGACTAGCCTTTAACAGGGAAGCAGTGGGAATGGGAGGTTATTGGGAGGGTGCAGGAAACCTCTTCTCGAGGCAGGTCTGATAGAGAAGAATTCATGGCATGGACCTGCACTTTCAACATCCCAAGTGCAACTTTCTGTTGAGGAATAAACCTGGTGCAGGTAGCTCGGTTTGTAAACTTCAGTTCAAGATGCAGATTCAACTCTGGTTGAGAGCCCAGAGAGACAAGAGGCCGTGAACTGCCAATCCTTTGCACAACAAGGGGTGCGAAGACTAGTGGCCAGGCAGGTGAATGGACGCTGAGAGACACAGCAGGAGCTGAAGACTCAAGAAGAGCTAGACTTGCCTGCAGGTAGATTGTGAGGGGGTTCCTTTGTTGGGTGCTTTCCCCAGCTCAAGCTGTTTCTTCTATTACTGTGCCACAAATAAATTGCTTTATGGACATCTGAGACTCTGCTATGGGAAACCTACGGTCGAACCAGTAAGGAAACCTGGTCTGACTGCATGATTGGGGTGTGTAAAGCAAGGCATCTGTTGGCTCCTACTCCTACCCATTGGCTCACTGCAGCCACCTACTGTGAAGGTGTTTCAGTCCCAGCAATGAAAGTCTCTGGCATTGGGAATGTGACTGCTAAAGTGTCTGCCAGTGGTCAGACCGGGATGTTTCCTTAACACTCTTGGGACCAGTAGGAATATAGGAGCCGAATGCCCATTGATCTTCAAGAAGGGAGAGATTTTAGTAATAAGTCATGGTGGTTTTTTCTCTCTCTAGGTAGTAAATGTTGCAAGAAGACCCCTCACAGATTTTCAAAAATGTCTGAGGATTGTTATGGCCTAAGTACTAGAAAGAGATAAGCAATCCAGGGTATTTACTGTTTGAAGTTGCCAGATCTGAGCAATCAGTTGAGAACAGAAGAAACCAGGCCTAAAGCCATCTGAACATGAGGTTCTGCAATTAGCAGTAAAAGTTCAAAAATGAGATGTTTTTGGAAAACTCCTTGAGATCTGCCAAATAATGCCAGAGTCACTTCTTCAAACTTTGAGGTATTTCAGGAAGGTTACTACTAGTGACAGTAGAGTCAGATCTTCCAGAGTTATATGAACACTTTGAGACCCTTAAAGGAACAATCTAGAAGAAGAATTCCACACAGTATATAATGTGGAAGAATTGTCAGAAATGTCTGTTGGACTGATAAATAAAAAGTTGCCTGTTCAATATATGTATAGAAAGTGAATATCTCGGAACATTCTGAGGACTTTCTCTTAGTTTGGTGGCTTTGGTTAATGGCATCTACCCTTGAATGATCATAGTTCCTACTTTGTGTATATTCTTTGTTCTAGAAAAAAGATGGGACACATTGGACTTGTGAATATGTTCTTGCTACACCTGTTTCTGATGACAATGTACAAGATAGATGCAAAATCATTCTAGTGAGTATTAACTACTTACATGACTATATTTGAATATGCAAAATATCTTCATTGTGTTGCTAAAGCTACAGTGAGTAAGGCTTGACATTTTCATGGATATTAACTATTTCAAGGCATTAACAGAATGTGAGTCTTGGATTTATAAATATGCATATAAGCTCCAGAATTCAGAATGTCGTAATTAGGTTAATTAACACAGAAGGAAGAAATTTGAGTATTTTCTGGTTCTGGATGGTATGACAGCCTCCATTCTATTCAGACAAGGCAAATCTACTATAGCAGTATCTTTCAGTCAAATCACATTTGTTTTGATGCAAGTTTGGTTCCAAGAAACATATTTATAATACATATATAAAGAGTGTCGAGGAGAGCCATCTTACAACAACTAGAGACTCCATCTTTATGCATACTTCCACAAACAAAATCTGTCTTGTACATGAAGTTGGAGCAAACCTACTGGGTAGGCAGTGTAAGAAGTCCACTCACTCCTATGAAGGTGGGCTCATTCCTTAATACATTAGTGTGGCTGTGAGAGGCTTTCTGCTTCAGTGTATGGACAGCTTACATGCCTGACAAAGTCAATCGTGTTCTGGAACAACATACGGCTATGTGATGTACTACATGTAACATGAAGAGAATGCAGGAATCCAGGGTCTGAATTGCTATCGATGACTTCAAAATGTATTCACAACTATTGTCCATTTTATTTGGGGTCTTGCTTCTGAAGCTAATGTAATAATTTAAATCCTGAAACTGAACTTTCAGAGACAAGCACCAAATATTGTGAAAATTCTTGAAAAACATGAACTCTGGCATCACCATGTTTAAACTGGCTCCAGAGTTTTATACTGGTATAACTACAATATTTTTATACATCATTATTTAGAAAATCTTTCATCAAAAAGGTATGTGCTGACAAGTTCCCTGTTTTCTAGTTTCTTTTACTTTTGATTTTAAAAGGTAGAGTGTCATAAATGTTATCTGAAGGCTAGAGTCTGAATTCTTGGTTCGTATTGAAGAACATCCTCAGAACCACCAACAGTTCCAGAAGAGTCAGGCTTTAGCTGGAGAAGACTACTAAATCAGTCTACTAAATGAGTCTAAATTATCTACCAGGATAATGTACTCCAGAACTTGAAGACCAGTTCATGTTGCCAAAACTGAATGGTTTGATTTTTCAGTTTCTTGGCAGGTATTTGGTGATTTTATGTATGCCCAAAGCATGACTCTGAGGCCTAAAGGATTTGAGACTATGATCCAATAGTATCAATGTCAATGATACATGAAAGGAGACTAAATTGGTAAGGAAACAAAGACTGCTTATACAGGGTTTTTCTAATGCTAATTCCTGTATTACCAGGATAATTTTATTCAAGTATCACAGTATGAGAAAAAAACGTTCTGCCCTGGCAATTGAAACTTTACATCAGGATATCATTCATTTTAATATGTCAAATGTATACATTACAAGAAACTGTTGAAAAACCCAGACTGGAAAGTCCCAGGCCGAACCATATACTCAAGACTGAAATGGATTTTAATTCCAAGAAGAAGTAAATGACAAAGACCATTTTCATAAATTAATATTTTTCACCTGGGTTTTACATATCTGGAAGAAATTTACACATCATTGGTTATGCATTGATCAAACTTTTATTGTGCCAGCTGTACTTCATAGACCTGAAAAAGTGATTCAAGCAATACAAAAGGGAATATAAAAGCACAACTCTAATAGTTTTAAATCCCAAAGAGGCAATTACAAGTTTGATTCCAGTCATACAGCTGGGCTACATTGGAAAACTAAACATACCCATATTAAGTAGATATGAAAGCTTGGACTAGGACTGTAAATAATAAATCCCTTCTGCAGTTTTGTTTGTGAAGTACTGCCCTTTTAATAAGTTGGGGAAATACAGCAATAAAATTCACACTAATTCACATGTAAAAGGTAGTTTAACAGAGCTGAAATTTGTTGAAACATCTTTTTTTTTTTTTTTTGAGAAAAGTAAGTTGCACAATAACTAATCATTTAAATAAACCAACTGAAAAGTGAATTAAAGTAATGTTGAAACAGGAATGAATTATAATAATTTTTTAGCCTTTGTGAATTATAATTCTTTATAATTTGTGAATGTGTTAGGGTATCGTATGTACAGTGTTATATATTTAGAATATTTCTTGGCCTATAAAGAAAAGCCTGGCAATTGCAGTACGTATTTATCTTTGCCCTGGGGGCTAAGGAGAAGGGTAAAGGGCAGCGCACTGCAGGATGCAACAAACCACCCAAACAATGATGTGAAGATGGACCAAGGTTTAAAACCCTAGCGATGCAGATGGCAACCAGCTGGTGAGGATAGAGGGAAAGGAGAAACTTTTGTGTGCACTGTTTCCCAAAAGCAGCATTTTAATTCAGGGTACATGTGCGGGGTTTTTACCCTCAGATAAATTTGATATGCTGAATATAAGCTAGTTCTGTGGGCTGTTCAGGAGGTACTCACATATGTGGAGGGTAATTTAACCCATAGAAACTCCTTTAGGCTGAGATGGATCACCACTCTCCACTGAGCATTGGGACATTCTATGTGGGTGCTTTCAACTGCACATCTTCATTTTAGATGTCTAAAGTTAGGTAAATGACTCCTTCCCTTGATAGATATAATAAAACTGATTCAGTTCTTCTCTGCTTTTTCTCATGTGCTGGGCTTAGAGGTGGACAGAGCAAGTTGAGGCAGTTACTGGACTGTTTGGAGCAGTTTTGCATGTGTCTGGGGTAAAGTCTTCCATGTAGCTCTCTCTGGATGTAGTAAGGCCTGGACAAACACTAGTGTTTGGAGAGCAGGGGCATGGAAGGAGGTATCTAATTATACATCTGTTCTCCAATGTTTTGGTTCTCAGAATTAAAGTAAAATTAAAAAAAAAAATACAAAATTAAAGGCAAAAATAGGCAGATCATGAGAAAAGGAAGTAGGACACAAAATAAGTCCTATATTATAATTTTAATTCTTTGCTTTCTCTTCTGGAATATGTAGGTACACCGAAAAAAACAAAACCTGCTTGTAAGAAAGATCAGTTCCTATTATTCTGATCTATCCTGAAACAATTCTGGGGGAAAAAATGTTTTCTTGAAATGTTCCCTTTTGATATTTTTGAGAAAAATATTTTACTATTTTATAATTCAAGACAATTTTTTGTCACATTATTTTAGTTAATTTATAGTTTAAAGCATGAAAAATTACAACAACAGCAAAAAAGGAGATATTATTTACATGAAATATTTTAACAATTTAATCTTAGGGATTTCTGCTTTTCTTCTTGAACAGCATTATTTTCCAGGTTTTTGGCTTTTTCACAAAATTCTGAAACTTGTGTGACAGGAACAGGTATTTGTGACTTAGCTTAATGCTTAAAATCTAAAAAGGTCTGTGCAACAAATGATAGTCAATGCTGCACTTTGTCAGATTTTGGGTGTACTTTGTTGAACTGGGTTGATGCTGGTTTCCTCAGGATCCTGAGTTTGCTGCTTCTCTTTGGCAGAGGGTGGTCCAGAAGAACAACGTTAAGCACACCCTAACATTTTTAAAGCTACGTTTCCTGAGAAGTTTGCTTCGGAGTGGTATTTGCTACTATTTGGCCTTAACATTTGAAGACACAGCTGTCTGCTCAGGTAGTGATGTGTGAAGTGGCAGATAGAAGAAGAGTGTTTCATGCTTAGCTTGTCTGAAGTTGCTTCTGCATGTATTTAAAGTTGGTGATTAACTCCACCGGCAGCAAGGAAGAAACCAGGGTGGAATCTACAGCCGAGGTCTGCAGGGATACGGGCAGAGACGGACTCAGCTGTTACGAACATGACTGGTGCCACCTATGGGCAGGTAGAGGAACAGTAGCAGGCAGAGCTGGAGTGTACTGACGGGAGCACGGCAACATATGCTGGACGATGGCAGTAGGGGTGATTGGTTGCAGTGTTTGCATAGTTTATGAATGGGTGGTATTTCTTCATCCTTCCCTGTTTTTTTTCTAGTATGGACATACTACTGCTCTAGCCAGTGACTTGAAGCTGCAAAATTAAATTGGGAAATGTAGATCATTGAAAAGGAAAATTTATAAAATAATGGTTTCCTTCAGAGAAAAAAAACCCCAAACACCTGTTGTTTCACATATTTACACTATAGCCAGGAGGTGGGCTGGATGATCTGATAGGACTCGATGACCCTTCCAACTCAGCATATTCTAAGGTATCATATTCTATGACAAAGGAAGCTACAAACATCCTGAGATGAGGGTCATGTACTTAGGCTTAGATATTCCTTTGTAACAGGACTTAAATAGAGCTTAGAAGTTGAACTGCAGCTGACCAAGAAGGAAAAATAAAACTTGAAGCCAGACTAGAGACACAGTGAGTTTTAAGGAAAATTTTAAGGGCTCTTCTCTACCTTTTGCAGCCATATTATGCTTTTTCTTGGTATTATAAACTAAAAACATTTCAGGCCAAATAAAATACTGGTATGACACTATTTTGCAATTAGGTAAGAATAATGCAAGGATCCTCATAGGCTTGACTTCTAGACCCAGGCATTATTCCCACTTACAAACTTTATCAGTTTCTGTAGATTTTAAATCACATTGTCTTTTCCTCTTTTCTGTGAAAGACCTAGAGGATCAAGCAGGATAACAAGAAACTCAGATCATGATAAAACTTGACAGAGAGGTTTCTTGTTTCTACTTTATGGAACCCTGTGAAGATTTGAGGCCAAACATGCTGACAGCTGCATAACCAGCCCCTGTTTTCCTGGTCAGGAGAAGTACTGAAATTGAATTCTGAGTGTTTCCAAAGGACTGTTACATGTGGACTTGGGCAAGCTTAGTGCACCTAAGATGAGAACAAAAGTGATGCCTGTTGTAAAATTGAATCTATTTTATGTGTGGGAAATTAATTCAATATAAAAAAGAAAGATATTAATTTCAACCATATTTTTTTCAATTATTTTATTATAATAATATTTGCTTAAAATTTTTGAGTGGAAATCTGAATCTGAAGTGTACTTTGTTCTATGTTGCTGCTGCTAGCAACTTCCAAGAGAGTTTCAAAAATTGTTTTGCAATGTTTTTTTCAGTATACCTCCAGTGTATTGTCATTTTTCTTTACTGTTTCCTTCTGTCCCTGTGAGAGGAATGCAATATGCCACCCATGAGATTTTGTGTTGCCTTGCCTTGCTCCCTAGTGTTTATCCATGGTATGTGCCATGGTGCTAACCTGTGGTCTCTCTTAAACTCTATGCTCCAATTCCATTTGTTGATGTGTACATACACATATGCCTCATAATACTAGGGTTAAAGATAAAAAGATTTTATTTTTCTAAAGAACGTTCTCCCTATCTGACACTTTCTCTGTTGTTGCTTTTTCTTATCAGTGTAAAGTGTATTACGGCTTGTGGGATAAGCTGAGAAGAAACCAGAATGGCAATCCATTTGTGAGGTTTCAAGCTTTCAGTCTCTTCTGTGTTCATCTCATCTCTACTCTTATCTTCAGCTGATGAAACTTTTGACATGGTTTTCCTTTTTTTTTTTTTTCCCTATGCCTTTTAAACCAAATTTGGGCTACTGTTTTGTTGTTGAGGATAAGTAGACATCTTCTAGCTTGCCAAATAAGAAAGAGTGATCCTCATATCTGTAGTAAGCACAAGTGATAAATTTAGTAGAGTTGCTGTTAAATATCACCGTCTGGATTTAAATATTTGGACAAAGATTAGCTGCCAGTACAAAATAAATAGCATGAATGTTTAATCAATATCTATCACTCCTACTGGTCAGATACTACCTTTTTTGTTTAAATAGGGACGCAGTGCCTGCTGAGTACTATAACTCTATTAAAATTTGGATAGTTTTAAGCAAAATACAATCCATGCCTTGGTTCATAATTAGGAACGAAAGATAAGAGAGCTGAATCTACATATCATAGGTAGATACTTTACAGACTCTTTAAAAATTATGTTGGGACATGACTTTCAAAAATACAGACATTTAGTCACTAGAGGGAGACATGATCGCATATAACAAAAATTTTCACGTTGGGGAGGCAGATACCAACCAGGCTGGAGTGCTACTGCCCAAATGAAAGGCTGCTGATTTGGTAAGCATCTGGGGGCCATGGGGATTGGAGACAGTGCAAGAACTCTTCATGGATCCGCCTGATCCTCCAGGATTGCATCAGCAATTCCTTTTCATAAACACATCTGACCTGGGCTCCAGATCGCCTTCAACTTAAGTGAGCAGGAAAGGCTTTTACCTCATATTCAGCCAGTGCTGGTCTGTGCTATACTGTTCATCTTTCTCAAGAAGCCGGCTGGGTATGACCTAATTTCTCACCCAAAGTAACATGACTGGGTGGAGAAGAGGAAGAGCAATGAAGAAAGCCCCGTGCCTCCTTGGGAGCTTTCCTGCTGTCAGAAGTGGGCTGGCACACCTTATTAGCTCCTAATGTATGCTGCCAGTAATCACCAATTCCCCCATAGCTGCATTTGGGCTGAACAGAGATGCTGCTAGGGGGAAACCAATGAGGATGTGCAGAGCAGGCTGCTGGACCATCTGTTGGCATGGGGAGGAGAAGACCTGTTTTTCTCTTGGTGGAAGACCCTGTAGGGGACAATCTGTACAACTCTTTGGCTGGAGAAAGTGGTACGCAAGGCTAAATTGGCAGGGTCTCACCCCAGTGAGTTACTTTAATATAAAAGCTAAGATGCAAGCATTAGAGGCAGATTTTGTGCCCACTGGAAACTGCTTTGATCAAAGAACCAAGCCCAGTGTGAAGCCTGCAGAAGTGTTCTTATTCATCCAAAAACCAAACAGAGCAAACCAAAGTCCGCGTCTACACTGGGATCAGGATTGGGCTAGCATCAACCATGTTGCTGCTGATAAAACCACAGGGAAACAGCCCTACATCTGAAGTTTCTGTTCCGTGTTAATCCATTCTGGGATGCTGTTTAATAAGGTATTAAACTGGGGTATTGCAAATGTGTGGTAAACAACATTTTTTTACCATTACATCAATAATAGGTGTTATTTTTTCTTTAATGCCTAGAAATACTTTACAGACCTGTTAATGTTAATAATGTCTCCAAACAAATGTTTATGGAATCATTAACTCTGGTTATTTCTCACATATTTCACACAAGGCCATATTTCTCACAAAGCTTCTGAGTCATGATTTCAGGTCTGCTAGGATTTGTGATCCTATTTTCTATTTGTTTTGTACATTATGTATGTCTGTGTAATTTGAAGGGAGAATTGTAGAGTGTAAGATGGAGGCAAGTATTCTTTATTTTAATTAAAATGCTAACGTAAGAAATTATCCTATTGAGTAATTTTCTTGTTACATAGCCACTTGCTCTGCCATACAGTAGTAAAATGCTATTTGATGCTTCCTCTAGAATGCTTCCTTTTCTCCAGGGCTTAAACTGTAGCCAAAACCACCTTCCCTTTAGGCTGAAACTCGGCACACAAAATCTCAGCTCAACTTCAGTGTGGCTTGAAACTTAAAACAAAAAACTTTTCTTTCCTGTATCCAAGTTGCTTTAGGACATCACACCTTGAGGTTCCTTGTATTGTTTCTCTGTAGAATGATTAAAGACTTCAATATCATTCCAAAATTAAAAATGAAGTGTTGCTGGCATTAATTTTTAATGCAAATATCATTACTGCTGACTACAGAAAAAAACCCTCTGTATCATAGGCCAGCTGGGTTCAAGATGGACATAGATATATCACTGCACAGGAAGAAAAAAGTTACTCTTTTTCTGGCAGTTTTTGCTTGTGTTGGCCATCCTAGATGGAAGACTCTTACTGTTTGTGGAGGGGCCATGACACAGGCTCTCATGTCACTGACCCTTGTTGGAGACATTTGACCTGATCCAAGCACGAGCTGTTGTTGCTTCTATGAAGCCCAGTGAATAGTGAGTCTAAATGCTTCTTAACAAATACCTCACCTATGATTATTTACATATAGATGGTTTCTGAAGCAAATCAAGTGTGTTACTGAGCACGTTGCCTGTCCCCATGTCCCTGACTCCAGAAAGTTGGTCATAATAATCCAATTGGACAGTTAGATTTGGGTAGACCCTTGATCTTTTAATAACAGCGTATGCATACACACGGAAAGTCAAGTTTATTGCAATCTGAGGATACTAAACACTGAGTCTAGCACAACTTGAACACCTGGGACCAAGGGGAACTTGTGCAGCAGAATTACAAATTTGGGCATACATTTGTACCTATCTCTTTTTTTTAACTGAATTTTGTGCCTGATTGATATCAAGCAATTTTTGCAACATGCTTTCCCAATATCTTTACCATAAATTTAGTAGTTTCAGATGACTGGAAATTGTTTTCTAACAATTTTTCCCCCTGATTTTATTTATATTCAGTCTTTGCACATAAAAAATTAAAGGCAGTGTTTAATAGATGGAAATTTCTCTGTCTACAAGATACCTATGAAAAGGGTTCCTCTTAGTAGAAATAAGGAAAAATTTTACGAATTTTTCAGTATAGGAGAAAAAGTTTGGGGAGTACTGACTGATACTTGAAAACAGGAAAATAAACTCTCAGGCAGAAGAACTTATAGTTGTTTACACCAGTCAAGAGTCATAAGGAAATTCAGAAAGAGACAACAGGACCTAACACAATGGCATAGGATACTTTGGGTTGATAAATGCTAGTCATTTAACTTGGAATAATGAAGGGGGGATTTGAAATGGCCCATTCATTTTGGATGTTTCAAGCTAAATTTTTCCTGGTTAGGAAAAATACCACTGAACATGGGTCAGTCAGAACTTGTCAGTCTGTAAAAGCTTAAAAATATAGGCAAAATGTTAGTACCTGTAAAGGTTGAACTATAAACTATGGCAACCATTTATGGATCAATGCAAACCTGACAATGTCACTGTATGCATCAGTGGTACGCTGTCCCTTGCAACATAGGGTCAGATGGGCATACACAGAGCTATTTTTCTCTTTTTTTCTCTTTTGTTGGTTTGTTTGGGTTTTTTGCAGACAACACTTGTATTACATTTGTAAGAAACCAGTGCTTATATGTTGTACAGTTTAGGAAACCTGCTTTTGCCAGCAGAAACTGTTGTGGACCCTCCTGGTAAACCATCCCTGAGCCTGTGTTTATACAAAGTTGTAAAAATCCAGAAGAAAGCCTGAATTACTATCTTCCATTTTTTCATGGGTCACTTATTCTCTTGTGCTGTCTTTCTTGAGGCATCAAACTTACTCTCTTGCGCTGTCTGCCTTGAGACATCAAACCTCCAGTGACTGGAATAAGGTCCCTTTCTCTGTCATGTCACTGATCCTACAAGAAGTAAAGCATTTTTCTGTCCTCTGCAGCAAAGCCCAGCTCTGAACACATCAGTGACTTGGGGCGTTTTGCAAGAACTTGCATGGTAACAGTGCTCAGTCGGTACCAAGCAAGCAGATACTTGTGGGACCCCAGGCTGTTGTGGGAAGGGCCTGTCAAAGGAAAATGGGGTGCACTAGTGGGCAAGGGTGTTCACTGTTTACATGAAAGAAGAATGGCTGTTAGAAAACGAAACAATGGGGTCTGGCTCTGCTCACAGAGGTTATGGAAATCAGTGGTCTGAAACAGATGGAGTGATGTTTATGCAGAAGTGGTTTAAGAGGCGTGAAACGCTGTTTTTCAGTCTTTATGGAGTAGTCTTTTCTTATTTCTGAGAGCAGATTCAGTGAACAAGGTGAGTTAATAGTACATAAGTAAAATTGCAGCCTACAGCAATTAAATTAAAAGCTAGAAAATTAGGAATGGTAAAACTGAATACATTTTAATTGAACATAATCAATTGAAGACTATTACATTACCAGAGTAGAAGAGAAGCACAAAATAACATGATAATGACTTCCTGAATAAAAATTTTAAACCAATAAACTGAAAAATTACAGGTACCCCAGTGTATGACATGCAGAGTACTCATGATATGAGAACATGAATTATTTATATCTTCTTTAAGTGTAGAATGTAAATGTGTTTTGAATTAATTTTTACTGGGAAATCAGTAAACATAACTCTCTCCTGTGGCAATGTTTTTTCCTTCTAATTATTGTTATTATTATTGTATCATTTTGCTGTTTGGAGAGGGAAAGCAAAAGTGGCAAATTTTATGTTAATAAGTCATTTAAGTAATGGTTATATCGAAAAAATGTAGTGCTTTTTTTTGTAGTGAAATATACTGTAAGGTAGACAGTCATTAAAATAACTTCAGACAGAAAGACTCCACTTAGTAGAAAATGGTGTTAATGTCTTCAAAAATTACTTGATCTGAAAGGACCAATCAGGTTCTGGGAAAATGGGTGTGAGGGTCTTTATGAACATCAAACCACACTAGTTCGTTGCAGAGCTGAGCACAGTCTGAACTTTTGAATTTTAGAGAACAATATGCAGGCTTAACAGACTCTGAATAAAGTT
>WEIT01037703.1:0-10840 GCA_013389985.1 Dryoscopus gambensis | reverse complement strand
GTTTCTTTGGGGAGGCGTGAATTCTGCGAGATAACACGCTTCCTGGGATGTTTGTGGCTTATCTCCTTTATCTCTTTAACATGCCTTGCTCTTCGGCTCTGTGGTTTATCAACTTAAGACATTTATTACCATGTACTTATTACTATGTTCTCTAATATATTACAACTACTTCGAGGTTACAATATATTCTAACTTTATTCCTACTTAACTATATTTTACTTTAACAATATTTTGCATAATACATTATCACTAGTGAATGTTAAATCCATATTTGCGAAAGCCAACATTTATCATTCACTCATTTATCACAGTCTGGAGTTAAGCGTTTCTTAGGACAGTTAAAAAAAAAAAATCCTGGAAGGAGGGAAACAGTCCTCATAATCCGTTTGTAAACCTCTCAGTGCATAGAGGTCAAATTGTGGCAAACATTGCATACAGGTCCAAGACAAAGCATACTCTGGGCCAGTGGTAGTGAATTAAGGGGGGCTGCCTGCTTAACAATGCATTTAGCTTGACTAACAAATTTTGCCTTGCTAAGCAAAAGGAAGGAAGGGGGGATGCAGACCACCGATAAGAGACGCATACGTGACTAAGAGACCCTGGGTTTGGACCCTAAAGCTAGTTTAAACCAGCTCTAGAGTTTGGACTATGGCCAGAGACCTAGAGAGCATGCGCAAGGAAGAAAGGTAAAAAGTTCAAACCAGAGGAAGACCTTGGGATTAAATCTTACTTCATCCAAAGACCCCAGCCCACGACCACTAGGAAGCTCTGGGCAGGCACAAAGCATACAGAAATAACTTTTGGGCTCATTATAATACAACGTGTGGCCAGGCGGGGCTAGGCAATGAATATGTATAGGCGTATCAGGAAACTTGATGCATATGTAACGGTTAGGGAAATAAAAAGAGGAGAAAAAGTCGCAAGGGGCGTGCAAGCCTTTGTGGAGAGATCCCGCTTGTCGCCTCGGTCGAATAAAAGTATACCTACTTTACCACTTTAATTAGTGATAAAGTCTTTTCCGCATATCAGTAGGACAGTGGGGTAGAAGATCATCTCCTTTAGCTCACCTCCCAGGGAAAGAGAGAATTCTACAAGTCCTCACAGCAGCCCATGCCTTGGGGAGGACTCAGGCTACCTAAAGCCCCTGAGTTGGCACTGACTCATTTGGCATCAGCTTCTGCATTCAGTGCTTGAATAAATTATTCATTCTTTATAGTGGGGAAAATTTGTAAGGTGCACAATATATGGACTGCTCAGAGTTGGAACTGAGGCATTTCCTGACCCTGATGATGCATTCCCTCTCCAGATCTCTTCCGTGGTGACAGATATGCAACTTAGCAAGCACTGCTTGGAAGTGTGGAAGAGATCCACATAGAGTTTGTCAGTGTCATGGGTTGACGCTGGCTGGATGCCAAGCACCCACAAAAGCCAATCGCTCACTCCCCTCTTCAGCTGGACAGAGGAGATTTATTGAATAGAGGAAATTTATTAAAGGGTTCACAGGCTGAGATAAGGACCAGGAGAGATCACTGATCAAATACCATCATGGGCAAAACAGGCTCAACTTAGAGATACGAAGTGAATTTATTACAAACAAAATCAGAGCAGGATAATGAGAAGTAAAAATAAGAGCCTTAGAAACACCTTCTTCTCACCCCTCCCTCCTTCCAGCTGTACCTCCTACCCCACTGGCACAAGGAAACAGGGAATGGGGGTTATGATCATTTCATCACTCGACGCTTCTCCCACTGTTCAGGGAAAGGAGTCGTTCCTCTGCTGCACCGTAAGGGCCCTCCCACAGGAGACAGTTCTCCATGAACTTCTCCATGAACTTCTCCAACATGAATCCATCTCATGAGCAACAGCTGCAATCCCATGGGCAACAGTAACCCTCAAAGTGCTGCAGTGTGGGTCACTTCCATGAGGTGCAGTCTTTGAAGGACTGGCTTCTCCAGCATGGCAGCAGGGTCCCTCACTCCATGGGTCTCCTCTGGGCATCCACCTGCTCCACTGTGGGGCTCCTCCACGGCCTGCAGGTGGATCTATGCATCCCAATGGACCTCCACCTGCTGCAGGGACACAGCTGCTTCACCATGGTCTTCACCACAGCCTGCAGAGGAATCTGGGCCTCAGTGTCTGGACCACCTCCTCCCCCTCCCTCTTCACTGATCTTGGTGTTTGCATAGCTCTTCTTGTCACATGTTCTCACTCAGTTCTTCTCTGGTCAGAATTAAAACTCCACCACCACTTTAGGTTTTGATTTCTTCTTAAATTTGTTATCACAGAGATGTTACCACCATTTCTAATTGTCCCAGCCTTGGCCAGTGGCACATCTGTCTTTGGAGCCATCAGGGACTGGCTCTGCCAGACATGGAAGAAGCTTCCAGCAGCTTCTCACAGGAGACATCCCTGTAGCCCCCCGCTACCAAAAACCAGGCCATGCAAAATCAACATAGTCAGCAGAAGAGCAGATCAGTCAGGAGGTTTAAGCATAGGACAGGGAGCATAGGAGCTGGGATGGTTGCTGTCTTGGCTATGCTGATAGATGACTTCGGGCTAGGTAGTTGACGTCTGTGTATTCTCCTTTTTGCTCTCTGAAAGAGGGCTAATCTCTCTTCCTGTGGATGTTGAAACTTTCTCTGGCCTTGTAATATCTTAATGCCAATAGGGAAAGTGTTGGGAGACTGTGAATATTTATACAGCACCATGAATTTTTGTTGGGCTAGGTGTTATACGTTACCAGTGCTTTGCTACCAGAATGTTTACATTTGACTTGCACCCGAGGGAAAAGATGTGTGCTAATGCCTTTACAAATAATTCGATGGGTGAAGGTATGGGTGTTAAGGTCTTTGAAATGGGTCTTTACGTCTCCACTGGCTTTGGGTAGCAGGTTGTTGCGGAGCCCAGCCTGTTTGGCTCCTGAAACAGACATGGGTCTGCACAAGCCTGAAATTCTGAACTTCTGAACTTTGGGGTAAACCAGCAGGTTCAAGGGGGGATATGGGGTAGGCAGTTCGGGAAGGCTGTACCTTCCTAGAACCTCAGCCAATGGAGAAAGGAAGAAAGCAACATGTGGCCGGGATAAAAGAGAAAAAAGGAGAAAAGGAGAAAAGGATAGGATAAAAGAGAGGCTGTGCCCTCCGAAACCTCAAGAGAGAAAACCCACAGGCGTGTGTCCCAGTGGACTCTCCCTTTATTTGAATAAAGTTGAAGGATTCCTCTGTCTCCTTTTTGGACAAAATCTCTGGCATTTGTGGATTTTCCTGACACACCTAACATAAAATACATTTTTATACTACTATTCTCTGCTCTACTGAACAATACTGAGGGTTTTGTAATTTTCTCCCTCACACAGAAATTATTTCATCTTGACATGGAAGACTAGGCAAGGATGTCCCACTCTGGAATAAAAGGCACATGGAACGTGTTCAAGAATATGCCTAGTGCGGGTAGCTGTAGTGCAGTGCAAGCTGCAGATTGTGCTTTGAGTGGGAGGAAATGGTGGAACCCCCAGCAACAAGCTGTCAAGTGACACAGACCCTTTGCATAACAAAGGGCATGGGGACCTTGGTGCCAGCCACGAGGCCACTCAGAGATATGGCGGGAGGGAGCTGGTGGCTCAGCAGGAAAACCCCAGGCTATTGTGTGCATAGACTGTGAGGATCCAAAAGCGCAGGGACTGCTTGGTTACAGGTCCCTCCTCAAAAGTTCCCAGCTTGATCTCAAGCTGTTTTTGGGTGACTGTGCCATGATTAAAAATTGCTTTAAGGATTATTGGAGGTTAGGATTTTTTCCTTGTTTTTTCTTTTTCTCAGGGAATTTTGTCCCATTTGTTGCCTAGGAGATGATAATGACCGGTACTTAAGACACAAAAGAAGTGGCCAAGGTGGGGAGAAGGGTGCAGTTGGCTACTCTCTTAGCCCCAGGGTTTTTCTCTTGGGAAGGGCAGAGATACCACGAAATTTTCTCTGAGAGGTGAGGGGCTGGGCTCAGCTCCTCGCTCTCTCTCACTCTTGAATCGGAGGGGTATGGTCAAGTTGCTGCTACCGTGGAGAGAATTCACTACCACCACGGAGTCCAGCCCTTTACTGCTTCTTCCTTACCATGCGTGAGTCTTCGCTCATAAGAGCGGGACCTTATTAACACCTGATCACATTGGAAAGGACCCCTACCATCTCCTCAGGTGGATCAGGGGAAAAACCTGGGACCCCTCCCCCCGCCCCTTCCTGGAGGGCACGTGTCCCCAGCTGCATGTGGCAGCTGCTTGCAGCGACCCAGCGGCCGCTGCTCAGCCCCATTGTTTTCTGCCACTGCCTCGGGCTTTTTCACCACACTTTGACCCAGCTCCCCGCGCCCGCTGGGTCACACTGTGGCTCCTGCTACAGCTGTGGAGTTTCTGCTACATTTTTTTTGCCCCCCTGGGTCGGCCCGTTTCTGCCGTTCCAACTTGCTGCTCCGAAGTTCCTGCTACAGCTCATTTTGCCATCCAGAAGGGCATTGCTACTGGCTGTCCACCGCGAGTTTGTAAAAAAAGCCCATTTTCTATCTGTCCTGCTGGCTGCTCCGTCATTAAAGCATGGGAGAGGCGGCTGAGCTCAGGCCACAGTGCCCCCTGCAGCTGCAGGGGAATCATCGCACCCACCCTGCCCGGCCGGGAGCCAACAGCGCCGCTGCCGACTGTGGCCGTAACTACAGCAAAGGGGAAAAGGCCTGACAGCCAAGAGAGGGCTGTTACTGGGTTTCTGGTTTGGTTTGTTGTTGCTGCCATTGTTGTTGTTTGTTTGTCTCATTACACACACATATATATACACTAGTAAAAAACTGTTACTCCTTTTCCCATGTCTTTGCCTGAAAGCCCCATAATTTCAAAATTATAATAATTTGGAAGGAAGAGGGTCATATTTTTCATTACAAGAGAGGTTCCCACCTTCCTTGGCAGACACTTGTCTTTCAAACTAAGACAAGGATCCAGACATCTGAGAACACATCTGGGGCAAGGCCAGCAAGGAAATCTTGTCTAATGTGCGTATGGTGTGTATAGGGAGTCAAGTGGTGCACCCACCAGCTCACTGGAGTTGCCAGCTTCAAAGGGGCTTTGGTCCCATAAGTGATAGTCTGAGATGGTAGAAATATGACTGCCAGAATGGCTCCTGTACGGTCAGACAGAAAAGTTTCTTCATCAGCTGGCATGAGATTGGAGATGCCAGGGCTGTAAAGAGAAGGCTAGGTCAGTCATTCCTTTGTCTCAGCTCCATTAATGTTGTATAGATTACTGATACAGTCGTGTTTGGGCTGTTTTTTTTGTTTGGGGTGGGGGGTTTTTTTGTTTGTTTGGGTTTTTGTTCTTTTAATTTTTCCAATCTCATTCTGACTTATGCAGATTTTTAGCATCTCTAACACCTTTTGGCACAGAAATCTGCAACATAACCACATCCTCTGTGAAGAAGTGTTTCTTTCAGTTGAATTTGAACTGGCTGTTGCTGGTTGTGAGAAGCCAATTCAGCCATTTTTAGTTTGCCAAAACTCTGGTTGTCAGGATCGTCAGAGGCATGTGGAGGAGGGGGTGCACATGTGTTACTTGCAGGAAGAGGCCAGGAGTGGGGGGAGCCTCGTCTCTGGAGAGACTTCACCTTGCAGCCAATCAGGGCAGGGAAAACTTCCATGATTAGACTGCGAGCAGCCTCCCCCTCCCCACACACACATGTGCTTGCTAGTGGGGGGGGAGGAGGGGGAGATGCCTGCCAAAAATGTCCGCCAAAAATGGACCCGCGAAGCCGAGTTGGGGGAGAAGTTTGGCAGCACATAAAGGCCACTAGCTGCCACACCACGAGGTCTTTTTGCTTTGAGTCGCTGGGAGGGGCAGTTTGGCCCCTTCTGCTCTCGCCTTCATGCTCTCTTCCCTGTGGTCCTGTTTCCCTGCCCATGCCTGCTTCACCCTGCTGTGCCAGTTCCAAGAACTAGCCTGTCACTGTGAGAACCTTGTACTCCACAGCTGCCGTCTGCAGCTTGTAGCTGCTGCCTGCACCCAGTTTCCAGCTATTGCTTGTAGCCACTGCCTGCACCCAGCTTCACCTGCCACCGCCCCTTGGAGATTGCACCCAGCTTGCCATGGAGGTATGCGAGCCCACCATGATTCGCAACACATATGCTCCATCTGCCAAATCAATGCCTGTAGATAGCCAGGGTTCTGTGGTAATGTTGTCCCCTGTCTTCTGTTCCTTCCCCTACCCCACTCTTTTTTTCTCCTTCTTTTTTTTCAATAAATGGTTTTCAAATGTAATATTGCCGTGTTTGTGCTTGATTTTCATCAGAAAAATCTATCAAAAGAATCCTTCCCGGCTCCTCCTTTTTATAGTGGAACAGGACATAGTTTTGTTTCATATGCCCTACTTCTTACTCCAAAAGACAGAAGATAGTTTGCTTTATCTCAGTGGCACTCATGGTTTCATAGATTTATTTAGATACCCACACGATCATCCCATGACAGGGTGAAAGATTCCCAGTTGTTTAGTCATTTCTCTTACAAAAAAAAGTGTCATACAAAAGCTGAATCATATTCTTGACCATCCTTGCCACAATTTCCTTTACCCTTTCAGTTCCACCATGTTCTTTTAAAAGAGGGAGGTATTAGACCTGCAAATACCTAGCACATTCTGGATATAGAAAATGCTGTCCATGTATCTCTTGTTTGTTCTTTATGACAAGTCTGTCACTCATGGACTTGCATTGTAATTGTCTTGGGTGTGGCGATAATGTTGTTACAGTGGCTAGGGTTATATTTTAGTCCTGACTGAGTGATAGAACAAATACTGTCTCTGCAAATCTGAGCGTGAGAGGAATAAGTCGTCCCAACCAAGAGAGCTTCCTCTTCATTTTGTCTTGTCTGTCCCTGCCTGCTTTATGATACCCCACCTTGGAGTGTTTTCAACTTATTGTACATTTGCTAGAAAAGAAAAAGCCTCTCTAAAACTGCTGGACTGAAAATGAAATATAGGATAGCTTCATGCTATGTTTTTCTTTGCTGGGAAGCACTACCATGATAATCGTTTCTACAAAAAGAAACTACTACTCTGGAAAAAAAAATTAAAAGAAAAGGAAGAGACAAAATAAAAGGCAAACCCCCAAACACCCACTTATTTGCTTGAACTTACCATAAAGTATTGCTAGTAATTATAGAAGCCAACTGCTCAACAGCTTAATTTGACTTAACTGGCATTTTTTTTTAAAGCTGCAAAACCATAAAAATAGAAAATTAACTCAGTGCACAGGTTCTGGAGATGTTACATTTCACTTCAGGAAAAAGCTGTAAACTTTCATGCCACGTGTTGTCTTATAATTCACTTCAGTTGGTTATATATTATTTTTCTTTTTTTTTCTTCTCTCGTAATATGGAAGTGTAAAAATACACAGCAGTGTTTGAAAGAAGACTAAGCTTTGCTTTCGCTCTCCATGCTGGGTTCCATCTGACAGAAATATTTCACAGTGAAAGGTTATCAAGAGGTAGAGAGATCGTATGTTAGCCTTACTTCTTGATGGCTGCAGGGTTGAGGTTATTTTTTATTAAGTTGTTTGGGTTTTTTTTAAAGTGACTAGCAATTGTAAATAACAAATTATTTTGATCTCCTTGAACATTTAAGAAATGGTAGTCTACTAAAGAAACAAATCCTTTTCAAGATAAAAAATTATCCATTGTGGGTTTAACTTTAAATAGGTTAGTAGATCTAAATCAATTGAGCTTTAGTGGATATTACAGGAAATTAAGCCATCTGTACACACTACCAGTGAGATGATTTAATTACACAATGTTCTGGTATGGTAAGAGAAAAAGTTATATTAAGTCATTGTTTATTTATTTGAATGTAAGCTGAGGATTGTCTATTATAATACATATATATTACTCAAGTTGATGTGATGACCGAATTGTTGTATACTATAAATACCTAAAGGATGCAAATCTGTGTATGCAGTTAAAATACCAATTAAGGATCTGTAAAATTAGAGTCAAGACTTTACATTCTTCACCCCACTTTACACCTTTCCTGTCCCATATGAAACATCTAGTTCCAGCTGCTTGAACAGTGACTCTGGTCACAGAAGTCCCTCAGAGGTCTCCTAGGCCCTTGTCTAAGAAAGGTGATGTAGAAGGAGGGTACTTGGGAAGGGAGGGCCTGGGACACATTGCAACTAGTGGGGTATTCCTAAGGGACATTTTCCATCTGACACAGTTTACCACAACTGCAGGTCAGTCATGAAATCAATTGTCTTATCCAAAGCACCCAGTATGGTCATGAATTTACTCTCAACTTTGACATTAGTCCTCTGTTGGCATCAGAATACAGACTCTGCACTTTGTCTAAAAGAGTTCAAGCTCAAGAAAGATAAGGATGTGAAGCTGATTTTAAGCTAAATTTGAACCTCCTTAGTCCTAGAATTGGTCCACATTGAAACCTATTTTAAGTTGCTTGGTTTCATTTGACCTAGCTAACCACCACGTTTCCTCTTCTACTGATACCTGATACGGTGGTTGACAGGATCACAGGTTCCACAGTACAGCTTTACATATATTATAACAATGACTGATTTGGTGGCTTAAACTGGTTCAAAAGTTGTCAACAGCAATAGAAGAATCATCTTCTGAGGAAGCCTGTGCAAGGTACACAGTTCCAGCGGAACATGTGTATACATGCCATAGCACTTAGCCACTCCTGGAGAAAGAGTTTAACTACAGACCTGTATTTGGTGTGCTCTGTGCTTATATTAAAGAGTTACGCTAGATCAGAACTTATGGGAGTCAGTTTATTTTCTACATGAGCTCCATGCACTCTGATGCTGCTGAGTACCATGCTGGAGTGTGGTTTAGTTCTGCATGAAGCGCTACTTCAGGTAAATTCTGATGTCATGTAGTAGTACATATATATATAAGTGCCATTACTTTTTGTCTCATTGCTTTATTGAGAAAGGAACGTTTTAAACGTGGAACTAGCTCTCCCATACTATAAAGATAGCATTTAAAACCTACGGGCCAGATTTGTCTATGTATTTATGGCTATGTACTTTCAATGAGATCACAGCGTGCTTCACACTCTCCACATTGAGTAGAAGAGAAATGGGGAGAACATTTGAGACCCGAAACTGAAAGTAAAACCACATGGAACTCCTACTATAAAATGCAGGATCTGCCGCACAGTCTTATCTTTTCACAGTCAGTTTTAGCTCCGCCTCATTGCAAAGAGATTGCCATCAACAGGAGCAGGACTGGACCTTTAAAATCATTAACACTCCTAAACGACATATTTTATTACCTGTCAACAAAGTGATTAATCTGATGTGTTCATTGAGCAGTGGAGAATCACATAGCCAGATTCATAAGACAGGAGAACAGAATGGGGGATAGGTGCTGATAGTGCTGTTATCTTCTGAAATTTAATGAGGGAAGTATGGAAGAAAGCAGCAAAATCCTAGCTTAAGGGCTGTGAATGGAGAAGGTTCTACTTTATGTATACCCTTTACATTATTCCCAAGGCAGATGTAGATGTTTGTGTTGTTTTGATGAAGTGTATTTCGAGGCAGCAGAGAATAGCAAATGTGATATAGAAATTGCACAATAAAATGTCAGACTTTTTGAGGTCAAGAGGATACTCAGTCACAGAAAACTCTGGACTATCCAAAGCAGTTTACCAACATACAATCTGGTCCTAATAACTGTGATCCCAATTTAGTGGTTTAAAATTGCAAGAAAACAGCAATGTGGTAATTTCTTTGAGACAGTCCAAACTTGGAGCATTCACCCCACTTTCATGCTAACACCATTTTAGCCCGTAATCTGTTCTTTTTGATTTCTTCTAAACTGGAAATATCCCAGAGGGGAAAAAAGAGAAGCATTAGTATTTATACTTCAAAGGAGTAAAGCAGTATGGGTACACAGGGACATAGAGAATAAAAAGAATTGCATGAATTTTTTCAAGGCTCATGGAAGGGTAAATATGGATTTTGTGGGAAGTTGTTCTCAGGTCTTTATGACCAGAGCTGGTTTCATGTCTGTAGCTGGGATAATTCAGTTGCCAAACAAATGAAACACTGGAAGTTTGTATCTGGACATGACTTCAATGTTAGTGAAGATTAATTTACATGCTCATTTCCATATGCCTATCTTTCTCCCCCCCTCCCCCAATTCACCTACACCTGAATTACGTTTTTTACCTTGAGTGTTTCCCCTAACTTAAATATTCTTTTTTTTTCTACCTGTACATTGACATTGCCTCTGCCTAAGACAACTGCATACACCCAATGAATGCATAGAGTGGAAAGAAGGTCTTTGCTTTCTGTTCTGCTCTCCCCACACCCAAACATTAACATTTCATTTTTTATTTCACTCTGTATTTCATATGAGAGTTGCAAACACATGCAAGAGAAAAGCATGACTTTGACCATAGCAAATATTCAGCCTAATTGATTTTTTACCAGGTTTCACATACACCTGTCCAGAAAACCGGACGAATAGACCCACAACTGCAACAGGACTGTACTGAATCAGTGTTGCTTTGGCTTTCTGCCTATACTCTAAACCATTGCGCTTTTGGAGGAGGGGAGGATTCAATGTATTGTCAGTACTAAGTACTGACCTAAATTTTCCTGCACTTATGAAAAGATGAGTCAGTTATTATGCACACTGAGTTCAGCCACCATTTTTTTGACTTGACTTAAAGCTTGGCATGATGTGCTTAAACCTAATACCATAAAAAGACCTGTTGAAAAATTCAAAACTTGTGGATCATTATTTGTGATTACCTAGCTCAGAGACTTCTAGAAAGTGACCTATAATTTATCCAGTATTATAACA
>WEIT01037701.1:65162-82650 GCA_013389985.1 Dryoscopus gambensis | reverse complement strand
TTATTATTATTATTATTACTTTTTGGGACGCAAACAGTCCATGATCCTCCCAACAAAAGCATCGTCAGGTCCTCCAGAACCGTTCCCAACAGGATGGTTTTCCTGGGGATTCACCTTATTTTGGGGTCCATAAATACTGCATATTGCCCATCCCATCCTGCTGAAATGGTCACTCTGCTCCAGGTGACTCTGCTCCACGAATCCCTTCGGGATGGGCTCCTGGTGTTGTCCCCAAGCCCTTCTCCATCCTGCCGTGGAAGTTTCCGTGGGAATAAGAGCATCCCACGTTACCAAAACCGTTTTTTGGGAATGCAGAGCCCTGAAATCCCGGTGGGCAGTCCCCGACCTCCGCCTCTCCCCGCGGTTATGGACACAACACCCCCCGTTCCCTGAGCTCCTCTTTTCCCCTGAACTCCTCTTTCCCCATCTCCCAGCTCCCAGGGTGTCCTTCCCAGCCTTTTCCCTGCTCCAGGACCGGCTGATTGATGGGAGCAGTTGATCCCCCGGCCCTCAGATGGGTGAGCAGCTGCCACTTCCAGAGGGCGAGGGAATGAACTCCTCCTTTATTCCCTGTCCCGCTCCGCCGGCCCGGAGGTGATGCCGGGAGCCGCTGGAATCTCCCAGCTGGTTTGATTTATTTGGATTCATGTTCTCCCCTGACCCCTCGGCTCAGCCTGGCCTTTCATCCCAGCTCTGGGGGGGCCTGAGGCTACTTAGCTTCCGTGATGGGATGAGCTCAGGGTATTCCGGCCTTTTGGCCAAAATCCAGGGAATTCGCTCCATTCCCGGCTCCGTTTGGAATGGAGGCACAGGGAGAGACATCCCAAGGAGTTCTGCACAGCCCGAAGGCCCCCGGGGAGTTGGATGGAATCACTTCAACCCTGAGCTCGCAGGGATTTAGGGCAAGGTCGCCTCCATCCTCTCCCAGGAAGCCAAAGCCCTTCGGCAGTGCCAACCATCCCGAATTTTCCCCCCAGAGCAGGAAGGGCTTCTTCCTCTTCCGTCTCTCCAGGATTATGCTCCTTTTCAGTGCCTCTTGCAGGTTTAGGCAGAGAAAAACTCTTCCCATGGTGGCTGCCGAGGTGGTTGACATGGACCATGGAAAAACTATCCCAAAAAGCCCAAAAGAAAACGGTGCAAATGTTCAGAGGAGTTGGTTTTCTCACTTGGGACCCCTCTATCATCACCCATCCTGCATCAGGAATTCATCCACCAGTGAAATGAGAGGGAGAGGCTTTCACAGAATCCCAGGATCTCTGAGGCTGGAAAAGCCCTCCAAGGCCATCGAGTTGATGCTGGTGGAGCAGCGTGGATCTGATCCCATGAAATGGCACTGGGAGCATTCCCCATGGATGGAAATGTTTCTTTCCTTCCATTTCCTGGTATTTGTGGGGTCACAGCGATTCCCGAGTGAGTGTTTGGATAAGGAGAGGCTCAGGCGGGTGATTCAGACACCAGGAAAGAGCCTCTGTCCCACTTGGTCTTTGAAATTGTCTCTGCAGGGCTTTGGAAATGGATTCTAAATTCCAGAATTATTCATCTGTCAGGGCTGAGCCTCTAAACCATTTATTTTCTCTCCGCTTTGCGCTTTGACCAAATTTAACTGGATTTTGTTCCTTGTTTTAACACCCGGGCGCTTTCTGAACGTCATCTCCAGAAGGTTCCGTTCCAGCTCTCCCTAGAAATCCATCCCACTGCTCGTGCCCTGTCCCAATTTCGGCACGATGTGGGTGCGATATCCCGATGCTTTGGAGCTCCCATGGTCTGGAGGAGATCCCTGGATCCCTGGGACAGCTGATCCATCCCTTTTCCTGCCGAGTTCCTCTTCTCCCTCGCCCTGAACTCCTAAATTGTGTTTTCCTGCTGCTGCTGAGCGTGCCTGGGGTTTCATCCCTGGAAAGCTTCTCCGGATGTCGAGCCAGGGGGGTTTTTTTAAGTGTGAGAGCCCCAGCATAGGTTTCCACTTTTCCAAAGGCAGGGAAAAGCTCCTTGCCGGAGGAGTTGATTTATGGCCCCGTTTAATGAGGTTCTTGCCAGAACCTGGTTTAGCGGTGTAAATGCAGATGTCAGGTGGGGATAAATCACAGAGGAAGAAATATTCCCCTTCTCCGGCGGAGATAACGCAGCCCCGCGCTTAAAGAGGAATCCATGGGGGTTTGGGGACATCCTTCTTGATGTGCCGCGGGAGATAAGGCGGTATCAGCCCCGCTAAGTGCCCTCTCCAGCGTTAATTGCCGATTAACGGAGGGGCAGGGCCCGCCTGGGAGAGCCTCATCCCCTGGGATGTGCCAGTTCCCAGTCCCGGATCCTCACCCTGCTGTGAACCCCCTGCCCTCCACAGAGTCAATATCCCTGGAATTCTCCTTCCTTTATGGCAGGGTCTGAGGCTGATCCGGGCTCTGAGGCTGATCATGGAATTACACAGGGACAGAAGGGTTTGGGTTGGAAGGGGAATTCCAACTCCTCTCATTCCAGCCCCTTCCCACAGGCAGGAACCTCCACTGGCCCGGGCTGCTTGGATCCTCTTTGCCAGCAGCTCTGGAGTGGGCAAGGAACTCCCTGCAGCAGCTCCGGGTCTTGTATTCGGGAATGGGGAGCTTTCCTGTGCCCAGGCCATGGCTGAGGGCAGAACTCCTGCAGCAGCTCCAGTTCTTGTGTTTGGGAGTGCGGAGATTCCCTCACGCAAAGAAAAACCCTTCCCATGGTGGCTGCCGAGGTGGTTGACATAACATGGAAAAACTATCCCCAAAAACCAACAGAAAACGCTGCAGATGTTCAGAGGAGTTGATTCTCTTGCCTGGGGACTCTCTGTGATTTCACTCCCTTGAGCAGAGCCCTAAATCAGAAATTCATCTGCAGCCAAAGGGGCCGAGGCTGCGGCTGAGGGCATCCCCCTGCTCCCAGCACGCGGTGACACGGGGGAGCAGTGGGGACACCTCGGGGACACCGGCACGGGAGGGAAGCCCATGGAAAATCCTGGCTTTGGAGGGACCCCCAGGGACCCTCAGGTTGGGCCACCCCGAGAAGTTGCAGCTGCGTGCCCCGTGGTGCTGCCCCAGCCTTCGGGAGCAGCATTCCCACTCCCTCCCGACCTCGCACCTGCCTGCCCAGCGGGAAAAGCACCAAATCCCAGCAGCCACTCCCCTTCCAGCCCTTCCCAAAGAAGCGGGGAGCTGCCCCCAGCCCCGGCTCCCCACGTCAGGGCTGCTCCCCGGGAGGGACCGGCGGGACCAGAGCTGCTGGAAGGGGCTCGCTGTGTCCCCACGCCCGCCCTCCCGGGCTGCCTCTCCCAAACCCCGCAGATCCCTCCCTCCCTGCCCCTCCCAAAGCTCAGGCTGTGCCGGCTGTTATAAATAAGAGACCGGATTATCAATTTAACAATTGTCCATTCATTTTATACTTCATTGTAGTTTATTATTCATTACCTGAATGTTATATTTCGTCCTTTATTAACTGTTACTGCTAATTATTCTGTTGTAAAAAACTCCANTAAAGATGAGCCAACGAACTTTTTAAGAAAAATCAACCCAATTACATGATCAGTTGGAAGGAGAATTACCACCTGGCCAGATTTTGGGTTTCCTTTTTGGTCACCATGAACAGTAAAAGGGTTGACTGAGAGCACCCCCCCTCCGATGAAGAGCTGAAATTGCCTTCCTGGCCACTCCCCTGTGAGGAGAGCAGGCCGGGCTTTATCCCTTTGAGTGGCAAGGCCGAATTCCTCCTCCCCCACGTCGGAGCCGGGAGCAGCGGAGGTGTGCGCAGCCTGCCGGGCACCCAACCCAAGCTGATCACTTTTGATAAAGGCTTTTAAAGGACTCGCAGTCCTGCCCGTATTTATTTCACTGGCAGTGCCATTCTGTGTCCCCTGCCTGTCCCTCTCACTTTTCCCTTGCAGGAGAGCCGGCAGCGGGTCAGGGAAGGCCAGCTGGTACCTCCCTGCTTTTCCACCCCAAAACATGCGGGTTTGTTTTTTTTTTTCCCAAACCAGCAGCACGGGCAGCAAATCAACCCCATTAAAGATGCTGCTGGGTGTAAAGCCAGCTCCTTTTTGTCTAGAGCCATAAAAGCCCTTAAAGAGATCCAAACCGGAAAAGACAGGTCCTTAATAGCAAAAAGGAGGAGGGGGGGGAATAAAACTGGCACGAGGGTCCTGAATTTTTCCATGACTGATTCGGGCATTGCGAGGCACCGGCACGGAAAAGCAGCAGCACCGCGGGCACGGCTCTGCTCCAGCGGCTCCGGGCACAGCCAGCGCCAGGCCGGGGCATCCTGGCACCGAGTCCGCGGCAGCCCGAGCAACAATCGGGACTGGGGACGGAGCAGGAGTTAATTAAACCCTCATCTTTTATTCCCCAGGGGATAAAAGCGCGGGTGAGCGAGCCGCAGTGCCAGGCCCCGGTGGGAATGTCGCTCCCAGCCCGGGAGAATCCAAGCGCGGTATTAGCATAACAATCCTGCCCAGGATGCCCTCGGCTGATGCAATGCCAGGGGTGAGCAGGGGAGAGGGAGGTTTTTCCATGCGTTTGCCGCTCGCTGCGGCTGTGAAATCCCCCCTTTCTCTGCCCCTCGTGGGATGTTTGCTAATTGAAGCTGGGGAACAATTGGTGCCGGGGCTCCCTTCCCCCAGCCCCTCCTTGGAAGCCGCGATATTGGGAGTTTCTGGCTGCGCTTGGAGAGGGGCCTGTGATTGTCTGCATTTCCGTGCGGGATAAGGAGCAGGTTTTGGGATGGGCAGGTGGGAGCAGACCCATCTGTCCTGGACCAGACCATTTGATAGCCGAGGTGTTTGCGTGGGGAGCCGAAAATCCCCGCTTCCCAAAGCCTCCCCGCTGCCCAGCTGGCAGCGCCCGGGCTGGAGGGGCCGTGCCCGGTGCTGTCCCCTCCACCCGCAGGAACACAAATCCTTCCATCACCAAACGCCTCCCGTCTGGGGAGACCCGAGTGTTCGGTGGCCAGAGCAAGGGTTTGTCTTCCTGGGGTGTAAATATCACCGAAAACATGCTGGTTATTGGGGGTTTTTCCATATATCGACCCTGCACGAGCTGTTCCAAGGGCTTTGGGTCATTCCTTGATCCGGGCACTGCACAGACCATCCCTGCAGGATCGGGGCACTGCTGGCTCACGCTGAATTCCGTGGATTGATCCGTTTATTTGGTGCAGAAACACTGGAGCAGCTCCTCTCCGTGATTTTTTTCCCCCAGAAAGGCTGGAAATGCTGGGTCCTGCTCTCCCTGCTGTTGTGCTCCTGATGAAGGGGAGATCCCAGATTTTGGGCACTCCAAAGCTGCTCCTAAGCCTCTGCCCTGCTCCTTTAAGCAGCGACCAAAAGCCTTCTCAATATCCTCATCCCAAAAGAAGAGGGGGAGGGCAAAAAAAGAAAAAAAAAAAAAGTGTTTTGGCATGAGAACAATTTCTCCATTACTTCAATTAGCTCCGATGATCTGGAAAGGTTTTCCCTGGAGAATTCCAGCCTGGGGAAGGGGCTGGAGGTGGCTGGAGGTGTTGATCTGAGCATTACTCAGCAGCGCAGGTTGCGCTGAAGTCAGGCACCGCTGCTGTCACTGCTGGCTGCCCACACTCGTAAATTCATTAATTATATCACTGCGCTAATTAAGGGCCTTCTTCTCTCCAAGGAGCCCGGCTCTGAGGCTGTCCATCAATTCTGTGAGGTCTGGCCTCGGCTGAGATCATTATTTCCTGAGACGCCGTAAAATCTCCTCATAAAAATTAAAGGTTTTGGGTTTTTTTTTTAACCCATCTTCATGCTTTTCTCAGAGACGAGCGGCAAGCCGGGGAAGACGCAGGGAATAAAAGTGGGGATTCCTAATTCCCACCCTCATTCCGGCAGTTTGGGGTCATCCAAATAAATATAAATAATGGGTTGGAAGTGTCCTGGGAGTCCCTGGAGTGGTGACGGATCCCGTGGGGAGATGGAGCTGCTGCTGTCCACGCTCCAAACCATCCCCGATCCTACAGCGGGAATGAAACTCCCAGGACACTTCCAACCCAAATTCACAAAGGTGATGATGGTGGGGTAAGCTGGGATAACTCAAACAGGCGGAGAAAATCCCTGCCGGGTGTAAATCAGTGCCCTGGCGCCGCTGGAGCAGAGCCAGATTCCACCAGCTGAGCCCCTGGATCCCATATCCCTCCCATAAAAACAGTGTTTGGGATATCTTGGCAGAAGCTGGGTGTTTTCATACCCACTCCCGCCCGGGCGGTGCTGTGGAGGGATGAAATCCAGTTCCACTGGGGGGAAAAAAACCACAAAATCGGGATAAAAAAATCACCCCGAGAGCGTGTGGAGCAGGAGGGGGTTTTGTGGGATTGTTTTGGTCCAAGGAAGCTGCTCCAAGGTGTTGGACACACAGGGATTGGTGCGGAAGCACAGGGAAGGAGAGGGAGGAGCAGCCTCATTCCCAGCGCTCCAGATGGATCCCGAATTTCCCAGCAGGGGATGTTGTCGCTGGAAGTGGCTGCTCCCAAGGTGAGCAGGAGTGGAAAAAATATTTTTGGCTTTCCCCAGGAAAAAATGGCTTTTTCTGCTCTTCCTGATTGTTCGGAATGCTCCTAAAATCCGCATTCTGGCTCCAAGGCTCCCAAAGGTGCTGAGGAATGTGGGGTTCTGGGATGGTTTGGGTTGGAAGGGACCTTAAAACTCATCCAGTTCCAGCCCAGGGTGGGTGAGCCCAGAGGATGCCTGGCTCTGGGGTGGAGAATATCCCTTTTTTTAACATGGATTTTCTCCTAAATTTGGCGTTTTTCAGCTTGGCTCTCAGTGCCTTCATTAATGTTCTCATTAAACTCTGAGTGATTGATCCAGGTAATTGATCCAGGTAATTGATCCGGGCTTTCTGGATGGATTCAGGCACAGGGAGCCTGGAGCTTGGGATATCCCTGGATTCTGTCAGGAATCACAACTCCAGCATGGATGGAGCTCTTCAGGGGGAATCAGTGCCTTCACTAACGGTGTCATTAAACTCTGGATAACTGAGGCAGGTAATTGAGCCAGGTAATTGATCCGGGTAACTGATCCAGGTTTTCTGGATGGATTGAGGCACAGAGATTCTGGAGCTTGGGATACCCCCGGATTCTGTCAGGAATCCCTGCTCCAGCACGGGTGGAGCCGTGCTGGGGGAATCAGTGCCTTCATTCATGTTCTTATTAAATTCTAGGTAATTGATCCAGGGAATTGATCCGGGTAATTGATCCAGGGAATTGATCCAGGCTTTCTGGATGGATTCAGGCACAAGGAGCCTGGAGCTTGGGATACCCCTGGATTCTGTCAGGAATCACAACTCCAGCATGGATGGAGCTCTTCAGGGAGAATCAGTGACTTCATTAACATTCTTATTAAATTCTGGCTAATTGCTACAGGAATTGATCCAGGTAATTGATCCGGGTAATTGATCCGGGTAACTGATCCAGACTTTCTGGATGGATTCAGACACAGAGCCTCTGGAGCTTGGGATACCCCTGGACNCCCGGATTCTGTCAGGAATCCCTGCTCCAGCACGGGTGGAGCCGTGCTGGGGGAATCAGTGCCTTCATTCATGTTCTTATTAAATTCTAGGTAATTGATCCAGGGAATTGATCCGGGTAATTGATCCAGGGAATTGATCCAGGCTTTCTGGATGGATTCAGGCACAAGGAGCCTGGAGCTTGGGATACCTCTGGATTCTGTCAGGAATCACAACTCCAGCATGGATGGAGCTCTTCAGGGGGAATCAGTGCCTTCATTAACGGTGTCATTAAACTCTGGGTCATTGATCCGGGTAATTGATCCAGAGAACTGATCCAGGGAACTGATCCAGGCTTTCTGGCTGGATTCAGGCACGGGGAGAGGAGGAAAGGGGGCATCCCAGTGCCAGCACCCTTGGAAGTGCCTCTCCCCTCGCTGGGATCCCGCTCCTGTCCCCAGCTGCTCTGGGGCCGTTTGAAGCACCGGGGAGGCCGAGGGAGGCCGGGATCCCTCCGGGGCACGAGGCACATTCCTTGGGGTTTCCAGGCCTCCGGTGAAAAGCCCCAATTAACCCATAACCAGCCGAGCATGGAAAAGCCGGGAGCAGGGAGCGCTGCCGCTGGCTCCGGGGCCAAAGGCTAAAATCCGTGCAAGGAGCTAAATGAGCTCCCTAATTGGGATTTCTGTCCACCCTCGGGTCCTCACCAGAATGAGATCGGTGACAAATTCCCCGTTTTCCCCGCTCACACCATCCCCTTTCCTTTTCCCTGCCCCGTTAGTGCAGAAATTAATTACTGGAATGTATAATAATAACAGCAGAAATTAAATAATCGGATTTATAGGAATGGCAGAAATCAAGTAATAAATAATAATTCTGCATTAGATACTCTATATTATAATAATTATATTTTAAATAAATAATAACCGGGCAGAGGGGCTGAAGGAGCCCCGTGGTGCTGTTCAGGTCGGGTGGGACACTCCAAGGAGAAGCTGGAAGTTGTCCCTGGCAGCAGCAGCCTCCCTCTCCCTGACCCAGCCGTGCATCCCGGATTTTCCCAGATTTTCGGGAGCAGGGATGAGCTTTTAATGTAGCAGGGTGAAAAAACGCACGAAGAAAACGCATCTTCCTCTCCGTAACTCTGAGGGCTTCGGCGGGAAGAGGAAGGGCAGAACTCTGGGGTTTTGGGATTTTCTGTAGGATCACGGAGCGGGTTGGGAGTGACCCCAAAGCTCAGCTGAGCCCCATTCCCACAGCCCGGGCTCGCTCCCCGCGGCCCCCAGGCCCATCCGGGAGTTCCCGCCCGTCCCTGGAGCAGCCTCAGCTCCAGCTCTGCATTTTCAGGGGGGGCTTTTTTAGTGTTATTATTTTGTGGTCAAAAGGTTGCACTGACTCCTTTTTTTTTTTTTTTAATTTTTTTATTTTTTTTCCCTGATGCAGCGGCTTAGAAAGAGTGGAAAGGCAAATATTTGGATAATTCTTCAGGCCAGCGGGTTCCATCAAAGGTTCCACAGCCCTCTGCAGCAAACCTGAACAGTTCAAGCCACAAACGCTGTTTTTGCAGCCATAAAACACCCAGGGAAAGGGAGGGGGAAAAAAAAAAGGAGGGGGAAAAAAAAAAGAGGAAAATTATTTAAAAAACCCAAAAAATCGAATAATAAAATCCTTTTTCCATTCGCTTGAAACCTGTAAAATTTAATGTGGTGAAAAATGACGGTTTCATCCCAGAAGGAAAGTGCCCGGGGAGGTTGGGGCTGTTGGCACGGGGGGATTGGGGAATGGGACTGGAATTGTGTCCTCGGTGCCATAAAATAAATGTTGGGAGATGCCAGGGGGCAGCAGGAGAAAGCCGCCGCAGCCTGGGGTGGCCCAGGGCTCCTTTAATTCGTGGGTGAGATTGGAAGGAGCAATCTCCTGCCTGATGGGAGGAAAAACACGGCTTACGCTCCAAAATCCCTTAAAATCCCATGTTTAGGCGGTCGCATTCCAAATTTGAACGCGAAAATTCCACATTTAAGCAGCAAAATTCCACATTCAAACAGTGAAATTCCACATTTAAACAGGAAAATTCCAGATTTCAGTGGGAAAATTCCACATTGAAACAGGAAAATTCTAAATTTAATCGGTAAAATTCCACATTTAAACAGCAAAGTTCCAAATTTAAGCAGGAAAATTCAAAATTTCAACAGGAAAATTACGCATTTAAACAGTAAAGTTCCACATTTCAACAGGAAAATTCCAAATTTCAATGGGAAAATCCCACTTTTAAAAGGTAAAATTCTAAATTTAGAAGGTAAAATTCCACATTTAAACAGTAAAGTTCCAAATTTAAACAGGAAAATTCCACATTTAAGCGGGAAAATTCCAAATTTCAAGAGGAAAATTCAAAATTTCAACAGTAAAATTCCACATTTAAACTGTAAAGTTCCAAATTTAAGCAGGAAAATTCCAAAAGCAAGCAGGAAAATTCCAAATACTAACATTAGAATTCTAAATTTAAAGAGTAAAATTCTAAATCTAAACCATGAAACTCCAAATTGCAACAGGAAAATTCCGAATTTAAACGGTAAAATTCCAGATTCCAACAGGAAAATTCCAAATTTCAATGGGAAAATCCCACTTTTAAAAGGTAAAATTCTAAATTTAGAAGGTAAAATTCCACATTTAAACAGTAAAGTTCCAAATTTAAACAGGAAAATTCCACATTTAAGCGGGAAAATTCCAAATTTCAAGAGGAAAATTCAAAATTTCAACAGTAAAATTCCACATTTAAACTGTAAAGTTCCAAATTTAAGCAGGAAAATTCCAAAAGCAAGCAGGAAAATTCCAAATACTAACATTAGAATTCTAAATTTAAAGAGTAAAATTCTAAATCTAAACCATGAAACTCCAAATTGCAACAGGAAAATTCCGAATTTAAACGGTAAAATTCCAGATTCCAACAGGAAAATTCCAAATTTCAATGGGAAAATTCCAAATGGAACCACCTGGGAGTAGAAGTGACTCCGCCCCAGGCCCAAGCAGAGCTGGGGGAGCTCCCAGCTCCAATGGGATCATCCCGGGATTTGAAGCCAAGGGATGAATCCCCGCTGGGTGCTCGGCACCCGCAGCCTCCCCAGCCCCGGGTTTGCCGGGATCCAGCTGCAGACGAGCCGAGGGAATCGTTGTTCCCGCGCTTCCAGGACTCCAAACCTTGGGAAGAGCATCCCTGGCCGCCATCCCTGCCGTGGGTGAGTTCGCTCCTCCCAGCAGTGCCCGAAGCAAAATCTTTGTGTGGCTGCTGGCCCGGACACCCGTCTGTTTTAGGCTTTTTCCTCCCAAAGTCTCAGAGCCTAAAGAAAAATGGAGCTCGCGGGTTTGAGTTTCAGTGATGTTTATTCATTCTTATCTCAAACCTGTTATCAGCCACCGCTGCTCGATTGCCGCGGAGCTGCTCACAGTCTGAGATCCCCGGCGAACTGTCCCCTGGATGGGACACCCCGTAGCCTCTCTAGGGGTCCGGTGACCCAACCACCTTCCTAAACGTGTCCTTGTTCATAAATCTATACCGATTAATTTTAAAAATGTCAAGTACTACCCACACCAATCTGTTCGTGCCGCCGTCACAGCAGAAGATGGAGGAGAGAGAAGAAAGAAGAAGGGACAAGGGACGGAAAGACACCGCCCAAATTCCTCCATCTTTGTCCCCTCAGACTCCATTCTAAAACCCCAAATTCTACATTTTTCACCCAGTGATGAATTATACCACTGTCTGTTTTACAGTTTTGTAGCTTGTAATTCTTCTCGTAATGTTGGCAATTTTTCCCATGGGCTGAGGTCAAAAATGATTCTGTTTTGGGCTCTCTGCTCTCGGACCCTCCTGTTGGGGTCCCTGACCCCCCAGGGCAGCCGGAGGAGTGCCCTGGACTCCAAAATCCTCGGAGTTACTGAGAATTCCTGGGTGAAGAATAAACAGGATCAGCCTCAGCCAGCTCAGGGGGAGGCTCAGCAGCGTCGGGAAGGCCCAAGAGCTCAGAAACTCTCGGAATGCAGTGGGAATTCCCGGCTGCGGGAAGCGTGGGCTGGGAGGGAAGCTCTCGAAGCACCTGGATCTCCATCCCACAGCTCCACGTCTTGGAAAAGCACAATTCCAGAGGAACCGACGGGGTCCTGCCCCGCAGGAATTGCGGGATGCCGCTCCCGTGCCACATTCCCGAGCAGCATTCCCAGCCGGCCCAGCCAGCCCCCGAGCAGGCTCCGGGTTGTGGTGCCCGCAGGATGCTCCCAGTTCATCCCGAATTTTGGATATCCCCCCTTGCCAGAGCCGGGATGCCCCTCCCACCCCACCTTCCCCCAAAAGCAGCCATACCCTGGGTATCCCTCATTCCCAGTTGTTTCCAGCTCCGGAGGAAGGGGCAGGGAATGTGGGAAGGGTCAGCTGGGCAGGGGGGAATCATCCCCAAGTTCCAACAAAGCCAAAGGTGTTCCTGAAACTCCCAACCCTGCCAATTCCCTGGAAATCCCAGGAACAGCTGGAGCGGCTGGGACCGGGCCCGGATCAGGCTCCATCTCCTCACACCCCATGGATTCCCAGGCACAGCCATGGAAATCCCAAGACACCATGGAAATCCCAAGAAAAGGACCTGAATTCCATTCAAAAAGGTGAATTTTCAGCTTCCTGGTTATTACATGAAGGTGTTTTTTCCAATCCTCATCCCTGGAAGTGCCCAAGGCCGGCTTGGACGGGGCTTGGAGCAACCTGGGAGAGTGGGAGGTGTCCCTGCCCATGGAAAAGATGAACTTTGGGGTCACTCCCAACCCAAACCATTCCATGATCCTAAAGAAATCCATACGAAATCCCGTAATTATGTCATTATTTTTGCTTTCTACGTAAAATCCTCACAATTCTTGAGGATAAAACGAGCTTTTTTCTTCTTTTTTTTTTTTTTTTTGACCCTGGGACATTAAAAACTCATCCCAACTCCCCAAAATCCAGGAGGACAAAATATGTGAAAAATTTCCCAAGGGTCAGCCACAAAACCCCAGACTCTGAGCAGCTAAAAACCAACATTATTCCCTCTACCTGGGAGAATTTGACACTTCTGGGTCCTGGCAGCATTTTTCCAAAGAAAATTTTAAAAAATAGCTGTGTCCCAGTGAAAAAAAAAAAGCCTCTTTTGCTTTCCCTTTTCCATTCGCCAAGGGAAAAACACCAAAAAAAATCCCTTTCTGGCCCTTTTTTTTTTAACATGGGAAACGTTAAAAAGTCATCAAATCTCCCCGAACGAGCCCTAATTAATGAGCAAACAGCAGAGCTGGGAAGAGAAATAAACCCAGCACTGGGGTTTTTCTGTAGCTCGATTCAAACCCGGGGTGTTTGAAGGCCTTAAATGCATTTTCTTGAATCTGGAGGCTCCTAATTAGCGGCTGGAGCGGAAATTCGGGCGGCGGAGAAACACGGGATGCCTTTTTTGGGGGAAATACCTCAGCCCCGGTGGTTTTTTTGGGATGGGGATGCCTTAAGCTGCCTCTGGAAGCCAGAGCCCACCAGGTAGAGCCACCCCTGATGTGCCCCTGTGGTCTCCGCGAAATCGCCACGAAATCTCATTTCTCCAAAAAGTTTCTCCAGCTTTTTTTTTCCTTTATGGAGATTTGGAGCCTCCAGCTGGGTTTTGAATGCCAACTTTGTCCCTGGCAGATGAAATCCTGGCGCGGCCCCGCGGTGCCAGGACAAGCAGGCCTCAGTGAGGTTGGGCTGGGCTTTCCTGGGGGCCGTAAACCCCAAAACCTGCCCCAAAAACCCTCCCAGCTCTGAGGTGGGGCCTCGCGGAGCTTTTTTCATGTGGGAAAAAAAGAAGAGAAATGGCTGAAAATGGTGAAAAAATCCCTGATTTGCAGGGGGGGAAATAATTCTGTGTGTCCTGGAGGAGCCCCAGGTGTGTGAGCTTGGGCCGGGCTGGTTCTGCTGAGGGTGGGCTCATCCCAGAGGGATTTTTTCCATGAAATTCATTCCAAATGGGGAGCAACGTCCTCAGAAAGCCTTTGAAGCTTTTTGGGAAGTCACCTGGAGTCTCCCAACAGCCAAACTGCCACAGGCAGATGTCACCCTGCTCTCTCAGCCTTTCTGATTGTTTGCATGTGTTGGAGTCAGAGAATCAGAGAGTTCTCACCGTTTGACGTGAATATAGCTCATGTTTATCTAACTGTTTCTTATATTTACATTCCTTTTCCATGAGGAGAAAAGGTTGATGGACTCCTAGTCCAGCCAGTATAAAGGAGAGGTGTCATCCTCACCTTCCAATCAACTGTAATAACACGGAATCTATAAATACTGGAGAAATCAAATTTCCATGAGGAGAAAAGGTTGATGGACTCCTAGTCCAGCCAATATGAAGGAGAGGTGTCATCCTCACCTTCCAATCAACTGTAATAATAAGAAATCTATAAATACTGGAGAAATCAAATTTCCATGAGGAGAAAAGGTTGATGGACTCCTAGTCCAGCCAATACGAAGGAGAGGTGTCATCCTCACCGTCCAATCAACTGTAATAATAAAGAATCTATAAATACTGGAGGAATTAAAAAGTCTGGGTCATTCCCCTTGAAAACTCTCTCCAACGTGCAGCACTTTTCCAGCGAAAGAACGGGAGATTGGGATCTTTCCGGAATTCTGGGGCAATGCTGGTCTTCAAATCCTGCTTCCCTGGGCCTGCCTTTTCCAGGAATCACGGTGGGGACCATTCCCATCCTCCTCAGCCCAGCAGGAGACGCCCCAAAATTCCCATCAGAGGGAAGTGAAGAGCGGGGCTGCCCCTGTCCCAGCAAAGCCCGGGCTGCAGCAGAGTAATTTGGATTTGCGGAGCAGGGATGGCCCAGCCGCTCCTCCCGGCTGCCTCCCGGAGCCCAGACGGGAACATTCATTTCACACCACAAACAGGGATTTTTTTTTTTCCCCCCCTCCGAGGCTTTCTTTTATCAGGATTCAGCACAATAAACAAAGGGGGCGAGCTGATTTCCCTGGCAAAGGCCCCAGCTCCTGCACAAACAGCTCCCAGGCCTGGCACACGCGGGGATTTTGGTGCCATCGGCAGCCAGGCAGGGCCACATCAGCCCTAAAAACCCAGGGAAATGGGAATTCAGCTCCTTCCCCTGGAAGAGGGGCAGCAATCCACAGGCTGCTCCTGCTCCCCCTGCCCCGCTTTGCCTCCTGGTGCCTGCACAGCAAAAGGAATCGTCCCGGGAGCAAAGGGAACTCTTCCAAGCTGTGGATGGGACTTGGGGGAGAAATTTTTCCCTGGGAGGGTGGGAAGGTCCTGGAATAGAATTCCCAGAGGAGCTGTGGCTGCCCCTGGATCCCTGGAAGTGTCCAAGGCCAGGCTGGAGCACCCTGGGACAGTGGGAGGTGTCCCTGCCCGTGGAGTGAGATGATCTTCAAGGTCCCTTCCCACCCAAACCATTCCATGGTCCCGTGGTTCTGTAATTCCACATAATTCAGCTTTTACTTTGCTTCTCCGGACACCTCCGGACACTCCTCCAGGATTCTGCTGCCCTTTCAGTTGTCCCACTCGGATAGAAACTCTTCCAGCTGAAAGTCACGGATTCCAGCCCCATTCCCGGCTTGTGACAAAGCCTTTCCCAGTAGAGCACATCTTAATTGGTCCCTAATTAATTGGGATAAAGGATTGGAGGAGCTGAGCCCAGCTCCATCACTCCTCGTGTCCTACTGGCTTTTCCCACACGTGCCCTGTTGGCCCTTGGGCCGCAAAGGGCCTCTAATTAATTACAAATAATGCCATATTTCATTAATTAATTCATTAATTAGCTATTGCTAATCTAATGATGCAATATCACGGAATCATGGGATCATTAAGGATGGAAAGGACCTCCAAGATCATCGAGGTCCCCCACTGATCCTGGGCTCAAAGCACCACAAAGCAGACGAGGATTTTATTTTTATTTCCGTTTCAGAGTTAGATTTTGTGGGTTCCTTCCTGGAACTGGAAAGATCCTGGAGTTTAATCCTGGATATTAAGGGATCTCTGTTTGGCAGAAGCAGGGATCTGCAGGCCACCCCAAAACAGGAAATCCAGAACCTGCCGGTGTCCCCGGAGTCCCCATCCCGCAGTGCCCCCGGCACCACGGGGAGAGCGAACTCAGGGAGCGACCAAGAAAATCCAGGGAAAACCCAAACCCTCCCGGGCCACCCCGCAGGCAAATTTCTCTCCCCAGAACAAGCCAAACTTCATTCCTGGCCAAAACTCCTGCCGTAACTCCAGGCAGGGCTTGATGAAGTGATTTTTCCTGACATCACAACGCGAGTCACTGTCAGCGGCAGGGCCTGGGCAGGGGGCAGCTTTCCTGGGAATGCTCCAGCCCTTCCCTGAGCCAAGCTCCCGCTACCTGCAGGCAGCTCCCCCTTGGAAAAACACACCATTTTCCAAAGGTGAGGCAGTCTTGGGTTACTAGGAACACAAATCATTACGAGTGGAGCTGCATTCCCGTTTTATTGTATTTGTTTTATTTATAATTTTATGGCTTATTCCACATTTTCCATATTTTCCAGGTGTTTCGCGCCACGCTCGTCCCGTTCAGGCCTTTACATGGAAACTTGGGCTCCTCTCCACGTGCTGAACCTTTCTGAGCAGCCTTGTTTTGTTGTTTGCCTGGCTGCTCCCATCCCTGGAGCCCGTGCCTGGAAAAGCCGGAGCATTCTCCCACTCGGGAACAGGACAGGGCAAGAGGGGAGCAAAAGCAACAGGGAATGGGATGAATTGTTGAAAATGAAACCCACCCAGCCGGAGCTGGGACAAAGAACAGTTTGAGCCTCCCCTGGGTTGGGTTGTGGGTTTGCTCAGGGGTTTAAATTGTGAAAAAAATGGGATTTTTCCAGGCACGCGCACACCCGACTTTCCCACCGCATCCAAACCACAGGCTGGGAACGACCAGGAAACTCTCGCCGGTGCCGCCAGGTTCCTTCCCTGCTGGAAGAGCGTGGATGTGCCTGCCATCCGTGGATGTGAATTCCCCATCTTCCCCTCTCCTGGATGCACAGATTTCGTCTCTCTCTCCGATCTGGAGCCCATCAGGATCGTTCAGCAGCGCCGCTTTTCGCCGCTCCTCCAGGGCTTCGTGCCAGCAGGAACATTGGGTCAAGCCGCAAAAAAAACCCTGGAAAATCTGCTGCAGCATCCGGGATGCTCCTGACGGGAGCTGCTGGCACGAGGCTCGGAGCGTTTCGCGCCAGCCCGGCTCTCCCTCGCCAGTCTTGCACCCTCCTGACCCCCCTGCTCATTCTCATTCAGCGCAATCCCACCAGAAGGGTCCCAGATGAGCCAAGATCGTCTCCCTGACAGCAAAAGGATGCTCAGTTCCTGCAAAAATAAAAGCAAAACTCAACAAGTTCGCTCTAAATTGTGTAAAGGGGTTTTTTTTGATCTCAAAAACTCCACAGGTCCCTTCCTTGCGGGCGGGGGAGGGGGCGAGGAGCTGGGATTAAAACATCCGGCCAGGTAATTAAATTCATTAAAAAGTTTAAAGTTTACCTGGATCATCTCTTTGATGGCAAAAGGACGCTCAGTTCCTGCAAAAAAAACCTCCCAGCAACCCAACAAATTCACTCTAAATCTAAATTGGATTTTTTGATCTCAGGAGCTCTGCCAATGCAGGGTTTGCAGGCAAGGCAGGGGATGAGGAGATGGGATTAAAACATCCGGCCAGGTAATCAAATTCTCTAAAAAATTTAAAAGTTTACCTGAATCATCTCTCTAGTAGCAAAAGGATGCTCAATTCCGGCAAAAAAAGCCCCAAAAAATCAACAAATTCAGTCCAAATTGTATAAAGCAACGTTTTAATCCCAAAAACTCTACCAATGCAGCATTTGCAGGCAGGGGAGGGCGCGAGGAGTTGGGATTAAAACATCTGGGCAGGTAATTAAATTCACTAAAAACTAAATGTTTACCTGAATCGTCTCTCTGGTAGCAAAAGGATGCTCAACTCCCACCAAAAAAAAAAAAAAAAAAAAAATTATTAAAAAAATTCACCTTAAC
>WEIT01037701.1:50870-65150 GCA_013389985.1 Dryoscopus gambensis | reverse complement strand
AAATTCACTCTAAACTGTATAAAAGGATTTTTTAATCCCAGGAGAGTTGGCAGGCGCGGGAGGGGGAAAGGAGCTGGGATTAAAACATCTGGCCAGGTAATTAAATTCATTAAAAAGCTCAAAATTTACCTGGATCATCTCTTTGATGGGAAAAGGATGCTCAACTCCTGCAAAGAAAAAACCCCAAAAAATTCAACACTCTAAACTGTATAAAAGGATTTTTTAATCCCAGGAGAGTTGGCAGGCGCGGGAGGGGGAAAGGAGCTGGGATTAAAACATCTGGCCAGGTAATTAAATTCATTAAAAAGCTCAAAATTTACCTGGATCATCTCTTTGATGGGAAAAGGATGCTCAACTCCTGCAAAGAAAAAACCCCAAAAAATTCAACACTCTAAACTGTATAAAAGGATTTTTTAATCAGGATTTTTGAATTTAAAAGGAGGGTTTGCAGGCAGGGGAGGGGGTGAGGAGCTGGGATTAAAGCATCTGGCCCGGTAATTAAATTCATTAAAAAGCTTAAAATTTACCTGGATCATCTCTTTGATGGCAAAAAAAAACGCTCAACTCCTGAAAAAAAAAAACAAAAAAACAAAAAAAAATCACTCTAAACTGTATAAAAGGATTTTTTAATCAGGATTTTTGAATTTAAAAGGAGGGTTTGCAGGCAGGGGAGGGGGTGAGGAGCTGGGATTAAAGCATCTGGCCCGGTAATTAACCCCCCTCCCAAACCTGCACCCCAAAGTGCCCCCCCATAATTGACGGCCCCCTCGTGCTGCTCCCGGCACCCGGCGCTGCCCTCGCTGCCCCCCACACCTGAGCCACCCCAGCCCCCCCGGCAAAGCCCCAATTAGGGGGTGACTCTTAATCACGGGGTCTCGCTCGGAGAGCGGGGCAGCGTTTCTGCAGCTCACACGCGCCAATTAAAGATAATTTCAAGTGGGAGTAATTGCACAGGGGCTCTGGAAACCACTGCAGAGGTCTCGTCCCCGGCAGCTGAGGGGCGTGGGGGGGTGTTTGGACAAGTTTGGAGCAGATTTCCGTGGAATACCAGGGAGCTGCTCTGTTTTCCTCGGAGTGGCTGGTCAGGAAATGGAGACTGTGAAAGGTCAGGCAGGGATGGAGGGGTTGTTGGAGCCCTGATCCGCAGGGATCTGTTCCCAGTACAAATCCTTCAGGGCCTTGATTCGGGATTTCTTTGTGATCCCTGAGCAGGGGAAAGGGAAGGGACGATCCACAGGGAAGAGTTTCTGGTGAGCTGCTTTCGCTCCTGCAAGGCGACACCGCCAAAATGTCCCTCTGCCCTCTGGAATCATCTGGAAACCTGGGGAGTCGGGGTCGAGGGACCTGGAAAACTCCAAAAAAAGTTGGTTGGATCTCCATCCCACCCCAAGCTTCACACTGAAACTCTTAATTTACAACACCAGACTTGAAACTGCAGCGATTCCGAGGCTTCTGCGGGGTCAGCGATGTGTGAACGACGCCCGGAACGCAGCCGGAGCCTCGCGGGGGCTCAGCAGCCCCGGGAGGGGTCTGTGGCAGGAGAACAGGCTGGGATGAGCTCGGATTGTGCCACATGGTTCCATAATGAGCCATCTGGGAGCGCTGCGCCGAGCGCGGCCTCCCCTCCCCTCCCCGCGCTCTGTTCGGGCTCCGCCGCTTCTCTTCCGAGGCCTCCCCGCTCTGCCCCATGTTTGGTGACCCCACAGACTCCAGCAGGGCACGGAGCAGAGCGGAAAGGGCTGAGGGAGAGGAAATCCATCCCCGGCAGCGGGAAAACTGGCGTGTGGGAACGGGATGATCCCTAAAGAGGCCAAGAGCCCATCTCCGAATTGTCTCCATCACCTCCTGCCGCGTGTGGCCAACCCCGGATCCTCCCCTGTGGGACTTTCACCCCTAAATCATTTGGGGTTGGGTTTCAAAAGATGTTTCTGTTGTCACGAGATGCTGAGAGGAAACCGGACAAGGTTTGGAAATGGCACTTTTGACATTTTGGAAATGACACTTTTTGACACGATTTCCTTTTTTAATTTCAATTCTGTTCGAAATGAGCACTGATACCTCTGTGTCGTAGCTGCCCTCGTGTGCTGCTGCAGAATAAAGCTAAATGTATTTATGAGCAGTTGTAAGATCAGGAATCTTGAAAGTTTTACCCTTTTCACAGGGCAAAATACGAAAAGGAAATCAAAGCTGGGCCACACCTGTCCTCACTTAAGTGTTGCATTTGTGCCTGAAATATTTCAGATTGTTTCAGGTAACACCACAGCAGCTCACCCCAAAAACAACACTGGGGGGCTTCAGAAAAACCAGAATATTAAATGAAATATAACAAGAAAAAGAGAGAAATTAAACACCTCTGAGGCAAACGCAGAGAAATGCAAAAAGAAACTGCACGACACAAGAAGAGTGGGATCAAACTTTTAAATCATTTTTTTTTCCTCTTTAAAATGAAATTATTGCTAAGAAGAAAATTAGCGAGTCTCGGTGTTTATATTCATTGCAAAGTGATGCCTTTAATGAGGGAATCCGAGAGAAAAGACATTTAAAGCATAAAGAGAGAAGCAGAGTTATTTTATCACAACTCCACCATCACCCAAGCGATGAGCCGGAATGACAGGAACTGGTTGGGGGGGTGGTTTTTGCACCCAAAATCCTTTGGTTTTAGCCTTTTTTTTTGGAGGTTAAAAGCCCTGGATGTGCCCAGACACAACTGGGCCTTTTTAGGGTGCCCCAGCCTGGCAGATGCCACCGCGGGCACCGAGCGCAGCCAAAACCATTCCCGGGGCCATTCCTGGTGGCTCTCCAAGCTGCCAGAGGAGTTTCTGGTGGCACCACGTGGCTGTCTCAGCTGTGTCTGTCAGCACAGCCCCTCTGGAGACCTTGCCGTGGTGGGGGACAGGGCAGGGGGAGGAAAAACCCCATAAAAAAAGGAACAAACCAAAAATATCCATAAATCTCCATAGAACTCCCTCATCTTCACTCCCAAATCCAGGCTCCTCCAGCCTCGTCCATGCAAAACCTCCCCCAACCCCTTTGGGGGGCAGCTTTTGAAGTGTTTTTAGCACATAGGGAGAGAACACACAAGAGAAACTTGGCACGGAGTCTGGCCCAAGCAGCCAAGCTGGGCATGGAAAGGAAAAAAAAGTTGACAATAAAAGGTCATTTCTCGCCAAGTTTTAGCAAGTATTCAATATCTACCTTTTTTCCCTGCTCTTTGCTTCGTTGTTGGCCAACTTTATGGAAAACACTGAAGTGGATTTATTATAATTGGGGGTTTTTCTCTTTTTTTTTTTGGATCAAGCAAGAGTTCTTCTGAGCAATAATTGAGTTATGGCAAAAGAGGAGCACGGACAGGGGAGTGAAGGATGCAGCATCCAAAAAAATCCTCTTTTCCACACCATTCTTTAAACTCGAGCGAGCTCCTGAGCCCCAGTGATCTAATCCTGCTGCTATTTATGATTTCTGAAATTACTTATTGTAAAGTCTGTCACGAGGTGGAAAATTCCCGGTGCCGATCCCGTTTCCAAGTGGGAATTCAGCGCCGGACGCTGCGAGGCGGTTGGGATAATAAACCTGCCGCAGTGAGGCAGGGGATTCTCATGGAATGAGCATTCCCATCCCGCTCGGGGGGCCCTGGGTCACACAGGAGACGTTTCACAAGTGGCTCCCAAGGCGCTTTTCCAGCCCCGTGGTTGGGTGGCAGCTCCTCTCCGGGACGGCTCCGCTCTGTCCCGACCTGTTCCCACAGGCTCCTTCCTTGCCCCCGGGAATTCCAGGTGGATGGGCTGATCAGCAGCAAGTTCCTGGCTGACGTAGGCTGGGTATTTAACATCCTGCTCTGCCTCATCCCTACCTTTATTTTCTGGTTTTTTCTGGAAAGGCAGAGTTTTAAAAATCGATTTAAAGGAAATACAGGATTTTTTCCCACCTCTGAGACCTTAAGTGGAAGCGTCTTCATCATCTTCTGAAAGGCTGTGGGTGTTTTGTCTGGATCTTCTGGGATATCTGACCTGGAAATGGGAAATTCCAGCTTGGATCAGCCCAAAATTCTGGGTGCCCTGGAGCAAATCCTGCAGAGAAAGCTGCAGCCTCTGAAATGTCCAAATAATTCTGGGATATTTTGGGTGCAAGGACACAGATTCTGGATGCAAGATGGCCCAAGATTTGAAAATCTGACCACCTACGTGAGACAGAAACGGAGTTGGGAATGACAAAAGAGGGATAAAAACCAGACTGGAAGATGAAAAGCCAAGAGGAACCACAAGCCTGGGATTGACAAGAAGTTTATGAGCTGCAAGTTTGGGCTGAGTTTAAACAAGAAGAGTTTCCTCTCTGTCTCTTGTCAATTAAAGAGGCAATTCCTCTTCAGCTGGAGCAGATATTCCATTTTCCCACATTCTCTTGGAAAAGTCCTTTTAAACAGAACAATTTGTTTTTTAACAAGTGAAAATTTTCTCACATATTCCGTTTTCCCACATTCTCTTGGAAAAGTCCTTCCTAATTGAATGATTTTGTTTTTAACAAGTGATAATTTTCCCAGATATACCATTTTTCCATATTTTCTTGGAAAAGTCCTTCCAAATTGAATATATATTTTTTTTAACAAGTGAAAATTTTCCCAGATGCTTTGACCTCTCTACAATTTTCTTTCGTCATTCCACCAAATAAGAACCTAAATAAGAAGAACCTAAAAAAAGGAATCAATTCCTATTTATGCTGCTGGAAGATGCAGCAGTGGAAAAAGCAAAGTTTACTCTGTTTAGAGAGACTGGATTTTTATGGAACAGAAAATATTCTTGGCCAAAGGAATTGTGCTAAGGGTGCTTTCCCTCCAGGAATATTTCGTGGCAGAGTCACCTCCAAGCCCATGGTGGTCGGAGGGAGGAGANGGATGGAATGGGATGGGATGGGACAGCAGCACCCCGAGGGCTGTCAGGACTGTTCTGTGTGATCCCACAGCCTGCCAGGAGCCTCCATCCATGGATTTGGCTCCTCATGCATGGAACATCTCCGGCTACTGGGGGCTCACAGCCCAACAGGCCGTGGCGAGCCCAACCTGTGCAAGGTGGGTGTGGCCAGCCCTAATTCCAGCCCTTGGGAAGGACTTCCATGATCTCACATTCTGAGCCCATGGGAAGTCCATTCCACGCTGTTTGGATGGATTCGGGAGCTGGCACAGCCGGTTCCATGCCCCAGGGGTTGGATGGAAAGCAAACACAGTGAGTAACGCCCGAGCCACGCTGGATGAGGCGTGTGGGGACTTGAGCTGGGACAAATCCCTGGGTGATGCCACCAGAGCCTTAAGGAATTGTCTCTGGTGGTGCTGACGATGCTGCACTCCATGAGTTCATCTGGAGAAACACCTACGAGTGAGGCCATGGGAATATCATCTGAAAATCCAGTTATCCCTGGGCCTTCATCATCCTCAGCTCCCAAAAAACAGTCCCAGAGTTGCCATGGTGTCCTCAGCACTCACCACTAAACAGGCCATAAAACTGCCCCCAAAACCAACATAAACCAGTATATAGCAGTTCATTGTGGCCTCTACGTGGTTGTTCTATGTCATGGTCAGGTTTTAACTGATTTGCATCAGAGGGAGTGGTTTAAGTGAAGCTGCTAAAAATATTTGATGGCTGGAAAAGCATTTGATGGTTGGACTTGATGGTCATAGAGGTCTTTTCCAACCTTAACAATTCCACGGTTCGCAGAGGTCCAAGAGCCCTGGATGGATCTCCTGGGGAGAATCCAGCCCCTCACTCATCCCTTGAGCTGAGGAGACCGAGTCTCAACCACGTGCGAGACCCTCAAAGACCAGTGGGACATCTCCCCTGGACAAAGAGTCTGGAGCTTTCCAGCTTTTCCGAGTCACCGTCACCATCTCAAGCCACGGTGGAAGGGAATTTCTCCAGGGCTCTGCCACTCCTGTTTGGAAGCCCTTGGTGACAGTGCAGTGACAGTGCCATTTTTATGTCTGGGTTCGATCTGGGTGCAAGATCATCACCTTAGAAATTTATAAATGGGTCAGCTGAGCTGAAAACTGAAGGTCTGAGCAGCCCCAGGAACTGGCGGCTGCTCAAAAGTTACTCCAAGTCTTTGTGCTCAGCCTTTGCCAGTGATAAATTTAAAAGGATGGACTCAGCTGAGGACAAAATGTAATTAAACATCGACATTCCAAAGGGATTACCGACAGCTGAGTGACTAAATCCCGTTGCTGATCTGGACCTAAACCTGGAGCAGGATACAACAGATTGAGAGATGCACACACCTTTGCCAGCAGGTTACACAATCCGACACTCCCACGGCTTCCAAGAACATCTCCAGCTCTGGCTGCTGCTCCCATGGGCTGATGGCATCACCAGGAGGTGCTCATTTGTTCCAGACGGTGAAAGTGGCACAGGCTGGAAGTTTCCCATGAGGAATGAGGTTGATCCGTGCGTCATCCGAACACCCACCCCCACACGTGGCGCCGCAGACGTGGCACTAAATTTAGTCCTCTCACATGAACTGGTGGGCAGGCGTCACAGCCCTCCCTAAAAGCGCGGTGCTCCTCAGCAAGGATTGCTTTCTCCCGCTTTTCCTCCTGGGCTGAAGCGTCCACCTTCTCCCCAGAGAGGAGCTTGGATTTAGTGTGAGGAAAGCAAAGTGAGAAGGGAAGTTCCCTTTTCCTTCCCCTCGGTGGATCCCACCCCATGGATTTACAGCCTTTGCTGCCGGGAATTCGATGCCAACGTGACCTCCTGCAAGGGAGAAGCGTGGGGAGGCAGAAGGAAAAGAGGAATGGAGGTGATGGTCAAGCCTCTCTCGCCTTCTGGTGGAGAGGAACCCAGTTTATCCCAGACCTGTGGGCAAACAGCAGTGCTTTAACCACGGGATAATGCGCAGAAAGGCTGGCGGAGATCCTGAGCGCAGCTTGAGAGCTGGCCAGGCCAAACAGAGCATTTTGTTGTTCTTTTTTAAAATATTCATTAGGAGATGGGCAAAGTTCCCCTCTTTAGCTCAGGCCAAAGGGCTCTCCCGCAATTCCCAACACTGAGAAGGAGATGGGAGGGAAAAAGAAACCTCAGGAAACAAAAACGGATTTGGCCCTGCTGATTAAAGCCAGTTTGTGTTTCCTCGGGAAAATCTGGGTTTGCTCAAGGTTTGCTCAGCTCTGGGCTCTTCCATCCACATCAGGTTTGGTTTAATGACTCCGGAGTTTATGAATCCATTAATTTTGTTGCTGAAGGCTTCATAATAACAATGCCTGGGTTTTTCACGCGGCACTTCCCAGCCACGTATCTGGAAATGCGCTGCAAACGGGCAGTTAAGGGCCAGCCCCACGCTGGATACCGGGAAACTCCAGTGGAATCCAAGGAAGATAATTCCTAAAAAACCATGCCAGAATCAGCCCTTTAGCTTGAGCCTCAAAAAATTGGAGTGAGGGCCTGAAAAAACTCTCAGGGACAATTCAGCAAGGGACAAATGGAAAGCGTTTCACGGAGTGAAAGGGGAAGGACTGACATGGGAATGACCAACGTGGGAATGACCAACGTGGGAATGACCAATGTGGGAATGACCAATGTAGGAATGACCCGCGTGGGAATGACCAACGTGGGAATGACCAGGGGAGCCTGGCGCGGCTCATCTGTGGTCAAGGAAGAGTCACTGGTCCCCTGCCACCCGAGGGCACCACCCAGGTACTTCTGAGCCACTGCCCATGGAGGGACCACCCAAAAGGAGCGCCCAGGAGCCCTGGAGGTGCCGGCACCATCCACGAGGAGCCACCCGCAGGTGATGGATGGAAAAGTGGGAAAAGACCCGAGCCAGAGCCTCCTGAGCCTCCATCGTGTTTCACCGCTGGGAACCTGCCCGTGGATCATCCCAAGGAGCCACACGTGCGTCCAATCCTCCGACGCCGGGCCTGGCCGCGCCGTTATCCACACAAATCCCGGATTCCTGACAGCGCCTTTCAGCACGGAGCTGGGGCTGGGAGAGGACGAAGAAGGCTCTCGGCAGCAGGCACAGCTCCTCCCTCCTCGTGGCCTTCCTCCTCCCCAGTAATCCCCGCCGGATTTCATCCCTCAGCTGATCCCGTGTGGGTCCCATTTCCCGCCATGGGATGGGATGGCGGATGAAGCCCTCCCGCCATCCGAGGCCTGTGTGCAACTGCTCCTGATTAAAGAAGGAAAAAACCCCTGGATGGAACTCGGGTAGGGCTGGGAAGGGCTCCCCACATCATCCCAAATCCCCTGGAGACGCTGAATTCAGGCTCTGGGTGCTCATCCTCGGGCTGCTCCTCTCCTGCCACTTTCCCACCCGGAGTTCACTGGCACAGGGAAATTCCTGCCTTTTTAATACTCTCCCAGCTCACTTTATCTACTTGAATAAATATTAAATGTATTAAATCATTTCAGTGCTATTAGTAATAAACCCATGCATTTTGGGATAGGAGATTTTAAGAGTTTTTAATCCAATGTATCTTTTTATGTGAAAAATCAGGTGGGTTTTTTTTCCTCTTTCCATGAGAGAATGGAAGCTAAAGCCAGAAAATGTGCAATTTAAAAAACAAAAGGGATGGATTAATAAAGCAAAAACTCTCTCTCTTTTCTTTTTTGGGTGGGAATTAAGAGGTGCTATTTGGGGCCTGATCAAGTGAGGTAACAGAGAAAGAACCAACCAAACTGGGGGCACTTCCACCTGATATTTTCAATACACAGATGTGAAATCCTAGAATGGGCCCTAAAGAAGATTTTTGTCCCTTCAGAATTTCCCTCCTACCCGTTGCCAGCGTTGCTGCAGGAAGTGTCACCCCCGGGCAAGCGCTGAAATCCCATCGTTTGAAATCAGCTGGAATCTCGAGGAGGGAGGGAAGAGGTGGGAAGAGGATTCCCATCAGCTGAGAGCTGGACCAGCACTTCCCACCGAGAACTTCCAGCGCTCCAGGCGGCTCTGGGATGCTCTGACCCTTGGAACTTTCTCCTTCCTAAACAAACAAAGCCAATTAATTCAGGACCACTTTTGTCCCCAGATCACCTCCCAAGCACCATCAACAACATTTTGCTTCACACATTCCTTCATCTCTGAGTTCACCCCAGCAGATGAGTCTGAATTTCCAGCCTTCCCCTTCCATGGCCATCCATCAGGTTTTCCATAGGTTTTTTCATGGTCCCAGCTGCTTTGTTGCCCTTCCAGCTGCTGCCTCCCTCCTCGTGGCTCTGGAATCATCCTGCCCTTGGGTAGGAGACTCTGTTCCACCTGGGGAAGGAAAGATCCTGCCCCTAATCTCAGTTAATTCAATTAAAACCAGCTCCTGCTCTTTGAAGCTGCCAGCAGAGCTCATGAGAGGAGAGGAGCAAAGACAAATGTACAAGAGGAACACCAGAAAAGCAAAGATACTGAGAGGGAGGCAGATGCTGAATGGCAAGAAGGGAGTTAATGAGAGCCAGAAACGCCAGTTGGAGAAATGTTGATTTTATTTAGCATTAATTGCAGGAAAGAGCCTATAAAGTGTGGTAAAAAATTATTAAGTACCACTCTGCAATGCCAGCTTTGTGCCAGCCATCCCCGCTGAACAGGTGTATTATTCCTAGTTCCCAAGGTATAAATAAATAATTCCTTTTCCATGGGGTTTTCTTTTTTTTTTTTTTTTTTTTTTATGATGGCATTTCATTATTTTTTACTGCCATATTGTTATGGCCCCAGCTCCGATCCCAGAGCGGATTTGGGATCGGCCGGGGTGGGAACACGTGTGCCTGTGCACGTAGGGACAGCAGGGACAGCAGGGAGCTGGCTCAGGTGGCAGCTGTGTCCCACAGGGCATTCCAGCCACCCTTCCTGAGCGAGGGATCGCCCCGGGATGGGATTTTTGGGAGAGATCACCAGCATGGTCTCAGCCCGGTTATTTGGATGTCAGCGATGCAGAGCTGGAGTTTCTGTAACTCCTGTTTGCATGTTTTGGGAGCAGGAAAGGAAAATAAACCCTGGATTCCACACCAGTTTTGGTTTTCCCCTCATGATCTGCCTGGGGCTGTTCCATCGAGGCTCCCACGTGGAGTCCCAACCAGGGACAGATCCCATTTTTCCTGGGCAATGTTTGTATCAGCGTTTTGGGGTTGTTCTGCCCAGCCTCCCACCCCTCCCAAGGAGACTCGGCGGGGAGATGAGCCCTGGCCGCATTTTCCTCGCGGGGCCTCGCTCCAGACGAGGCCACCAAAGACGCCGAGGGAAGCGATGATTCCCTGGAAACGCCGCGGTCCAAGCTGTGACCTGGAACCGTGGGCTCTGCAAATACCCATAAATCTGCAGCTCACATCCAAATCTCTGCAAGGTTCAGTGCAAACAGCAGAACTGCCAGGGAATCCAAGCCGAGCTTTAATCCAGCCCCGCACTGATTTATGGCCTCAGGTGGCAACGTGGAACACGGCGGCTCCAGCCCCAAACCCGAGGGTGGCTGCATGGCTGGGTGGGTGGTGGCCCCAGCCCAGGGGTGGCTTTGTGGTGCTGAAGGCCTGGGACAGCCAGGACACGGCCCAAAACCACCCCAGCAACCTCTGCAGACCTTGGTCACCTACCAAAATATCATCACAGACAGTAGGGCACACGCTTATTTATTCCTACCTAAAAAAAGAGAGGAAAGAGGGAATGTTTCGGTCCCAGAAATGCAATTTTTCTCCTCTCTGCTGGCAAAGCTCCCCCCAGCCGGAAGCAGGGATCATCATCCCTATGGAGCACTAACAAGGCCATTCCCTCTCCTCTCCCTGATCCTCATCATCTATACATTAGCCTGGAAAAATAAAAATAACATGATAATAATTAGGATAAGGTCCCAGGTGATGCAGCCAAGATGACTCCTGACCAGCCAAGGTGCCACTGCTGCCCATCCCTGGGATCATCCAGACAACCATTCCCATTCAGGCCTGGAATTCCGAGGTTTTTTAAGGAGTTTGTCTGGGAAATTAATGGGTGAGGGAGGAGAGTCCTGCAGCGGGACTGGACGGCAGGGCAGCCACACGGAGCTGCTCGGCCCCGCGCTGACGCGGGCTCACAGCTGGAACATCTGCATCCCATCCCCGTGCCAATTCCTCTTTTTTTCCAAGGCTTTCCACAACCCCCTCCACGTGCACGTAAATCTCCGCAGGGAAACACAGCACCAGGAGTTGTGACCAGAAAGGTGATCCCGGGCACCCCGGCACGGCAACACCTGCGATGCGCGGCGGCTTCGCCAGCCCGGCTCCCCTCGTGCTCCAGCCTCCCCCTGGATGTGCCAGCAGCCCTGAGCTAATAAACCACAAGGCAGACTGTTCACAACACCCTGGAGGGGTTTGGGTCACCAGAGATTGAGAAATGGGCACTTGAAGGGAGGTTTTGTGGGATCGGAGGAGGCACCTTCGGGGATGAGGCGGCTTCGCCAGCCCGGCTCCCCTCGTGCTCCAGCCTCCCCCTGGATGTGCCAGCAGCCCTGAGCTAATAAACCACAAGGCAGACTGTTCACAACACCCTGGAGGGGTTTGGGTCACCAGAGATTGAGAAATGGGCACTTGGATGGAGGTTTTGGGGGACTGGAGGAGGTGATGCTGGGTGTGCACGAGCCCCAGTGGCTCAGAGCAGCCAGGGCTCATGGGAAAGGCAGGGATCATCATCCCTACAGAGCACCAACGAGGCCGTTCCCTCTCCTTTCCCTGACCCTCCTTATCTATACATTAGCTCGGAAAAATAAAAATAACGTGATAACAATTAGGATAAGATGCCAGGTGACGCAGCCAAGACGACTCCTGACCGGCTGCGTCAGGAGAAGGATCCCGAGAGGAACTGGGGTGCCAGAGATGGGCCAAGCTGAATTTCTCCTTCCTGGCTGAAGCAGAATCACAAACTCTCATCCCACGTGTTTGTGCCATGGTTTCCTTTATGCTGAAGGGGAGTAATCCCTCCAAGCTCAGAAAACACAGATCATAAAATCATTTCAGGTGGAAAAGGCCTTTAAGACCATGGAACCCAACATTCCCCCAGCACTGCCAAGGCCACCGTTAAACCACAGCCCCAAGTGCCACATCCACACATTCAAATCCCTCCAGAGACGGTGACTCCTCCACGCCCTGGACACCCCCTTCCAGTGCTTGAATCCTGCACTGGGTACTGAAGCCAATATTCCAGGATTTTCCACAGATTCTGAGTGCATCACCACGTAAAGACCTAGACAGACACAGCCTAAAACTGAGAAAGCTTTTGCTGCTTGTGCCCCATCCCTGCTGGGTGCTGTCCCCGCCTGCCGGTGGAGATGCTCAGAAAATCATCTCCGATGCTGGACGGGTTTAAATCACAGCTGAAGTAAGAAATTCATCACTTTATACCAAAAAAAGCTCTTCAGGCAGACAGAACCGAGGGCAGCCTCCTGATTTTTCACGGGTTTCTCACCCCTGAGACAGCAAGGGTTACACGGACACAAAAAAGCTGCTTGTCCCCAGATCCTGTTAAAGCCTGACATGTCCATCCCAATCCAATCAAGGTTTGTGGCAAAAAAAGTCCAGAGGTTTCATTCCCCCCTCTCCACCAGAGCAAACCCAGAGAGATTCCCTGCTATCCTCAGAGGAAAAACCAACCCTGCACTGAAAGGGTTTCTGCAGGACCCACCTTGTAAAAGAAATGAGATTAGTAACGAGCTTTTTACCTCTTTTCTTTTTTTTTGTAATTCCAAGCGAAAGCAAGAGTGTGACGAGGACCTGGGAGCGTGCGTGCCATGGAATATTCCTGCAGCACTCGGGGCTGCGGTTTATTTTACTGGTGGTGACTAGTTCAAGCCACATTTAGTCAATAAATATGAGATATGAGGTCACCGCGCCATCGAGCTGTTACCCTGTCTGCCTCTCTCGCAGCTGGGCAGTAACCTTTTAACTGGCGTCTGCCTCGGTGGGGAGTCTCCATAAAAACAGGGCCAGGATCCATTGGTCGTGGTGGGGGATCAAGGCATGAGAGCACCACGGAGCTGGGAGGGACGCGGGGAGAGCTCAGGGCTCGGCTCTGCCCTTCCTCTCCCGGTTTTCCGAGCACACGGCGCCCGTGGATCCCGGGAGCGGGGCAGCACATCCCACATCCCATCGTTTCACGGGCACTTTCCCCGTCTTTCACACGGAAATGGGCCAAAAGACAAATCCCCTCCTGTTTCCAACCTGACAGAGCAAACCCGAGTCACTCTCAGGGATAGTGGGATATCCAAGGGGATGGTGGCTCCTTTTATACATCAACTTATTTTAAACGTTAATTCTCCTTTTTTCCAAGCAGCTTTTCCTCACTGCCTCTGCTTCGGGGTGAGGAAGATGCTTCCCTGGTTTCTGAGCTGGCCACCAAGTCTCGTTCAGAGGGAGCATCCCTGATTCCAACACCGAACCTTCACCCCGGTGGGTATTGCAGCGAGACCAAACTGTGTGTGATGGTCCCGAGGGAAACTGGGAATAGACAGCGCACGGTGGTCCCAGTAAAACTGGGAATGCCTGGTGCACCCTCAGCTCTGCCCCTGCCCGGGTTTGAGAGATCCAAGGGATCTCCAGGAGTTGTTCCTGTGCCCATCCTGGTGCCCTCCACCCTGTCACGGTCCCTCCGAGGCCTCCAGAGCTGGTGGCCGCCATCCCCGAGTGGGGCTGAGTGTGGGAGGGGAGCTGGGCCCAGCCCAGGTGTCCAGGGACCGACCGGGATGGAACGAGGGAGCAGACAGGGTGGGAAGAGCCAGGGAAGAGGATGTCAAAGCAAAAGGGAGAGGCCAGGGTGGGAAAGCAGCTGTGGACCAGGCTCTACTGCTTCAGACCAGCTTTGCAGCAGCTTTACACCAGCTTTACACCAGCTTTACACCAGCTCTGCCCACGGTGTTCCTGGGCTGAGCCCTCAGTTGGCCTCATCCTTCCCTGCAAACGCAGGGACAGTGCTCCACAGCCCCTTCCAGGCATTGCACGGAGTCTCCAAGGGCAGAGCCAAGAAAGAGGAGCCCGGAGCTGCTGCCAGGGCCGGGCCAGGGCTGGGGCAGTGCCCGGCTCCTGCCCTCGGGCCGCCGGGAATCCCGGCCTGGCTGTCCCTCCCGACGCCAGGAGATGAGGCCAGCTCCTCCCAGCTCCGCTGGAGCCTCCAGGGTCAGAACCTCTCCCGGTGCCTCTCCTGGAACCTCTCTCAGCTGCCTTTTATGGGGCTGTAAAACCATGAGGTCACGGATGAGGCCGGCAGACGTTGGCCGGCATTGGCCTCTGCCACCTCCACCGCAGCTGCCTCCATCCCAGCTCCATCCCACCTCCCTCCATCCCAGCTCCATCCCACCTCCATCCC
>WEIT01037701.1:6012-34472 GCA_013389985.1 Dryoscopus gambensis | reverse complement strand
GTCCCGCTCGGTGTCACCTCGAGCCGCTCTGGCCCCAGCCGGTCCTGGGAGGAGGCGAATTCCGCAGCTGCCTCTCATTTCTGGGCACCTCCTCGCCCGGGGCCAGGGGGTCAGGGCCGCAGCAGGGACTCCCTTCCCCTCCGGCACAGGGCTGAGCAGCTTCCCTGGGGCTGGATCGGGAGAAATCTCCTCTCCGGCCCCTCTGGAGCACCCGGCGCTGTGCGTTCCCTGGGAACCACGGCCTGGAGGTTCCAGAAACACCGCACTGAGGGCCTGGAGAGAAGGAGAATTGGTGGAAAAATCTCTGTCCCGAGGGGCTCCTGTTCCAGACAGGGGTCATTAAAGGCCAGGGCTGGGCCGGGCCCCACGCTGCGCTGAGCCCACAGTGAATCCTGGCTGTGCCGGAGGCAAACTGGGAATTCAGAGCTTCCTCCTGGCCCTGGCCAAGCCCCAAACCCCGGGACGCCGTTCCCACCTGCTCCTGCTTTAGGCATTCCCCTTCTCCGGCTCTTATCGGAGCATCCCCAATCCAGGCACGACACGGGGCGCAGCATCTGCTCCTGGGGGACAACTTGGACCCTCAGGGACCTCCTGGTGTGGCTCGGAGGGGCTGGAGCATCCTGCAGGAGCCTGTCCCGCTCCACGAGCCAGCACATCCCCCCCTCCCGCGCCCTGGCACGGCCTTCAGCGCTTTTCATCCCTCCTAATGATGCTGGAAAACCTTTTCCATGAGGCTGGAGGGAGCCCCTGCTCCGGCTGGATCTGATTTCCCTCCTCTGCTCCACTCCAACCCCAACCTGCTCTCTCCCGTCCCGGGGAGGGGCGGAGGGGCTGCAAACAGCGCGGGGGCCTTTTCTTCTTTCTCCCTCCGTCCTTCCTTCCGCTCCTCGCCTTCAATTAGCAAGCACAGACTTCCGAAAATCTCCTTCCTCCCTAACCTTTCACAGCCTGGTGTGATAATGACTCCGAAAAAGCTCGAGCCGGACCCGGGCGCGGGGTCCGCGGCCTTGCCGGGGCAGCGGGAGGTGAGGACGGTGACCTTCATCCCTCCCTCCTCTTCCCTTCCTCCCCCTGTGGCTCGGGAGGGCTCAGGGCCGCCTCCCTCCCAGCAGAGAGAGCTCCTCTGCAAAGTCAGGGGTGGTTCTGGAGATAACACGGCCCGTGGGAGGCTGCCCTTGAGAAGAATGATTCGAATCATGCGCTCCTCGAATCGAGAGGTGATGGGGAAGAGGGGCTCCCTGGGTTTAAATCGGCATTTCTTGCTCCCTCCCTCAGCCGCCAAACTCCAGGCTGCTGCAGCTTCCCCCCCAAAAAACACGAATTACAGCTTATTTGGGGGTTTTTTTGGGTCCCTCTGTGATGTTTTCCCCGGCACCTGCAGCTGCTTTTGCAGCCTGGAAGGTGCACTGTGGGGTTGTCAAGCACAGTGGGGTTTGCAGGCCTGCGCATCCCTGCTCCCCGTGGCGGTGGGAAAGGATGGGAAGGACCCTGGGATATCCTGGGATGAGCCCATCCCCCTCAGCATTTCCACAGGGTCTCCCCCGGAGCCCCCCAAATCTGCCGAGTGCCTCTCCCGGGGCACCCCCACCAGCTCCTCCCTCCTCCTCCCCTCCCTGACCCCCGCGGGCGGCCCTGCCGTGGTCGGCTGCCTCACGTCCCTGTCCCCAAAAAGGGAGTTTCCCAGCCCATTTTCCCAGCAGGATGGAGGATGGAGCCACTCACTGCACCTGCACGTGGGGAGACGCGGCGAGCCCCCAAAAACAGCGGCTAAACCCCCGAGTGGGACGTGCAGCCCCCAAAATCCACCGCACCGTCCCGACCCGCTCCCGCTGCAGCCACGGAGCTCCTTCTCCAAGCGCCAAATTCCCTCAGGGAACAGAAAAGGGGCGTTTCATAAAGTCATTTCCACTCCCTGGGTCAGGCTGGAGATGTTTTGCCCCCCAGCCCCACCTGAGCGGCCGCCCGGGCTGGGTCAGCGTCCCCTCTGTGTCCCCAGAGCTCCTGGACCCTCTCAGTGCTCCCTCCCTTTGGCAACATAATGGAAACCATCCCATCCCATCTCCGAGAGAAAAACTGGACCCACTTGGAGGCGAGAAACCCATTAGTGCCTTATAAACCCCCTCCCACCCTCCACGGGAGCTTTTCATAGCCAGGGAAATAATAACTCCAACCCACGGCGAGCGGGAGCGGAGCCGGGGGTCTCCAGGCCCCAAATATTCGCCGCTCCCGCCGTCGTTCCAGCCATAAAATGGGTTTATAAAAAAAAAAAAATCCCGGGTTTGATTTCATCTGAATTAAAAGGGGGACGGNCCAGAAACACCGCACTGAGGGCCTGGAGAGAAGGAGAATTGGTGGAGAAATCTCTGTCCCGAGGGGCTCCTGTTCCAGACGGGGGTCATTAAAGGCCAGAGCTGCGCTGCGCTGAGCCCGCAGTGAATCCTGGCTGTGCCGGAGGCAAACTGGGATTTCAGAGCTTCCTCCTGGCCCTGGCCAAGCCCCAAACCCCGGGACGCCGTTCCCACCTGCTCCTGCTTTAGGCATTCCCCTTCTCCGGCTCTTATCGGAGCATCCCCAATCCAGGCAGGACACGGGGCGCAGCATCTGCTCCTGGGGGACAACTTGGACCCTCAGGGACCTCCTGGTGTGGCTCGGAGGGGCTGGAGCATCCTGCAGGAGCCTGTCCCGCTCCACGAGCCAGCACATCCCCCTCTCCCGCGCCCTGGCACGGCCTTCAGCGCTTTTCATCCCTCCTAATGATGCTGGAAAACCTTTTCCATGAGGCTGGAGGGAGCCCCTGCTCCGGCTGGATCTGATTTCCCTCCTCTGCTCCACTCCAACCCCAACCTGCTCTCTCCCGTCCCGGGGAGGGGCGGAGGGGCTGCAAACAGCGCGGGGGCCTTTTCTTCTTTCTCCCTCCGTCCTTCCTTCCGCTCCTCGCCTTCAATTAGCAAGCACAGACTTCCGAAAAGCTCCTTCCTCCCTAACCTTTCACAGCCTGGTGTGATAATGACTCCGAAAAAGCTCGAGCCGGGCCCGGGCGCGGGGTCCGCGGCCTTGCCGGGGCAGCGGGAGGTGAGGACGGTGACCTTCATCCCTCCCTCCTCTTCCCTTCCTCCCCCTGTGGCTCGGGAGGGCTCAGGGGCCGCCTCCCTCCCAGCAGAGAGAGCTCCTCTGCAAAGTCAGGGGTTGTTCTGGAGATAACACGGCCCGTGGGAGGCTGCCCTTGAGAAGAATGATTCGAATCATGCGCTCCTCGAATCGAGAGGTGATGGGGAAGAGGGGCTCCCTGGGTTTAAATCGGCATTTCTTGCTCCCTCCCTCAGCCGCCAAACTCCAGGCTGCTGCAGCTTCCCCCCCAAAAAACACGAATTACAGCTTATTTGGGGGTTTTTTTGGGTCCCTCTGTGATGTTTTCCCCGGCACCTGCAGCTGCTTTTGCAGCCTGGAAGGTGCACTGTGGGGTTGTCAAGCACAGTGGGGTTTGCAGGCCTGCGCATCCCTGCTCCCCGTGGCGGTGGGAAAGGATGGGAAGGACCCTGGGATATCCTGGGATGAGCCCATCCCCCTCAGCATTTCCACAGGGTCTCCCCCGGAGCCCCCCAAATCTGCCGAGTGCCTCTCCCGGGGCACCCCCGCCAGCTCCTCCCTCCTGCTCCCCTCCCTGACTCCCGCGGGCGGCCCTGCCGTGGTCGGCTGCCTCACGTCCCTGTCCCCAAAAAGGGAGTTTTCCAGCCCATTTTTCCCAGCAGGATGGAGGAGGGAGCCACTCACTGCACCTGCACGTGGGGAGACGCGGCGAGCCCCCAAAAACAGCGGCTAAACCCCCGAGTGGGACGTGCAGCCCCCAAAATCCACCGCACCGTCCCGACCCGCTCCCGCTGCAGCCACGGAGCTCCTTCTCCAAGCGCCAAATTCCCTCAGGGAACAGAAAAGGGGCGTTTCATAAAGTCATTTCCACTCCCTGGGTCAGGCTGGAGATGTTTTGCCCCCCAGCCCCACCTGAGCGGCCGCCTGGGCTGGGTCAGCGTCCCCTCTGTGTCCCCAGAGCTCCTGGACCCTCTCAGTGCTCCCTCCCTTTGGCAACATAATGGAAACCATCCCATCCCATCTCCGAGAGAAAAACTGGACCCACTTGGAGGCGAGAAACCCATTAGTGCCTTATAAACCCCCTCCCACCCTCCACGGGAGCTTTTCATAGCCAGGGAAATAATAACTCCAACCCACGGCGAGCGGGAGCGGAGCCGGGGGTCTCCAGGCCCCAAATATTCGCCGCTCCCGCCGTCGTTCCAGCCATAAAATGGGTTTATAAAAAAAAAAAAATCCCGGGTTTGATTTCATCTGAATTAAAAGGGGGACGGGCCCCTGCTCCCCACCGAGCCTGGTTTAATATCTCTGAAGCTGCGAGGTCACAGCTGAGCGTGCAGGATGAGAAAGGCAGGGCTGGAGAAGCCCGGCTTTGTTGGCATCGCTGGGTCAGCAGGGATTTAAAATTAACTAAAATCGGGGAATGTGTGAGGGGAGAGTTGGCACGAGCAGGTCCTGGCAGGGCAGGAGCGCTGGGCTGTGGAAATGAAGAGTTCCTGCTGCCCTTCACATCAGCTCTGCCTGGGAAGGATGAGAAAAATAATCAAACGTTTGAGTCACTGCCATGAAATGAAACATTTCTGGGGTGTGGGGTTTTTTTTTTTCAAAAAATACCCCAATTTTTGCTCTTCTAACTTTGCTCCTTGGCACTGAGCGGCTGGGGGAGGTTCTCCCCTGCCCTCAGGGAACAGAGCCGTGCCCAGGACACTCCTGGTCGAGGCTGCCTGCCCTCCTCGCATTCCCCAAAAAACACCGGCACACCGGCAAAATTCCGCATTTTGCTTCCCCACTTCCTCTGATCCAGCCCCGCCAGCCTCTCACCCTGCTCCCAAACACCCTTTGGAATAATGGGATTCCCTTTCCTGTAACCAAATGCATTAAAAATCGCCATTTTTAATCACAAATTCGTCATTAACAAACCCACGGAGAGTCTGAGACAGCAGCAACCACTCAGGGAAATCCGTAAATTAGGACAAAAATCCCATCACTCCCCGATCCTTCGGGAGCATCACTTTTTGTGCTGCCTCTGCTGCGGGATCTCCTCTCCGGCCACTGGAGGAGGAGAGAAAACCAAGAGAGGAGCAGAGGACAGGGCTCCTCCTGCTCTGCCCCCTCCGCGGCCCGGATCCAACAAAGATGATTAAATTCCATGTCCTTTCCTCCCCTCGGCGTCCCGGCGCTCTGCTGGAGCACGGAGCTCAGGAAATGGGGCAGGACAAGCTCCCTCGTGAAACCTTAGAAGGCCGGGCAGGGGGTGCCGGGCACGGGGCTGCTGCAGCGAGGGGCTCCCGCAGAGGAGCCGAGCTCCGAGGCCGCCCCGAGCCCTCCCCACGGTCCCAGCCCAGGCACAGGGACTGTTCCTGCTCCTGGAGGGCCAGCAAGGCTCACACAGAGCGCTCTGTGTGCTTGGGGTGGCCAGTTTCCAAAGGAAAAACACACCACGGATGGCAAAAACTCCTATTTTTTTAAATTTTTAAAATTTTTTTTTATCGGTGATTTTAATTTTTTTTCCCCACTGATTTTGTTTTCCCCCCACTCTTTTCGCCTGCTGTTCTCTAAGGAGGGGGAAAACCCAAACCCTGGGATGATTGCATTGTTGGGGTGGCTGCTCCAGACTGGTTTGGGGCAGAAATCTGGAGGGTTTGGTTACACTTCCCTGGAAAAAGGTTCTGTCTTTCGTGGAAAAAGGTTGATAAAATGAATATTAAAACTTTTGAAAAAAACCAGATTTTTGAGTTATAAAATTTTAGAAATAAATATCTAAGCCAAAAATCTGAGCTGGCCTGATCGCTCAGATCTCGTCTCAGAGAATTTCCTGTTCCAGTTCAGATTGCCCAGACGAACATGAACCAATGTTCCCAATTTCCATGGGGATCTCCGGCCTGGATGAGTGCTCCAGCCATCCCCTGCATCCCCCTCACCCCCATTCCGACCCTTTCCAATCCCTGAGCACCCTTTCCAGGGGGAAATTCCTGCTGGTGTCCACCCTGGCCCAGCCCGAGGCCGCTCCCTCTCCTCCTGTCCCTGTTCCCTGGAGCAGAGCCCGACCCCCCCTGAGCCCCTCCCGCCAGCTGGGGCTGCAACAGGGACAGGACAAACCAAACACCCCAAATCCATCGCTGGAAGTGTCCCCGGCCAGGCTGGACAAGGCTTGGAGGATCCTGGCATGGTGGAAGGTGTCCCTGCCCAGGGCAGGGGGGGAATGAGATGAAATTTAAGGTCCCTTCCAACCGGAATCGTTTTGCGAGTGCGTGAAATTGTCGCCATCAGGGTGAGCAGGCACTGGGATGGGAATGTGGGATCCCCATCCTCGGAGGGGTCAGCCCTCGCCCAGCCCCTGCTCCGAGGGCTGCACTGGAGAGCTGCAGGGCCCTGCTCCCGCCGGAATTCTCCGCAGCTCTCCCTCTCCACCGCCCCGGTGCTCCCGTTTCCTCCCGCGCCCCCAGAGGCGCTCCCAGACACAGAACTCCCCCAGTTTCTCTTGGAGCAGTGAAACCCTTTCTCCAGAGAAGCCCCGCCGTGCACACACAAGGATTATCCCCCTCTCCCAACTCTCCATCTCTGCCTCTTCCCTTCTCCTCGCTCCGGGAACGCTTTGGCTCCGTTCCCGTTCCGCAGGCCACACAAACTCCGCGCTCAGGCAGGGCAGGGCAGCGGAACCGGCTGGGGATCCTCGTGCCACCGAGCCCCGTGCCCGGCCCGGGAGGGCAAAGGCGCTTCAGAGGAGCCGTGGGGGTGCCGGGACCTTTCCCAGTGCTCAGGAACCCGGTGGGCAAACGAGGGCTGCAGGAAAAGGCACGGACACAATAAACCCACTCCAGGCCTATCGGAGCCGCTGGGAGCCCGGAGGAGAAGAATATTCCCACTGTTATGGACACGCACAAAGGGACGAGTGGCTCGAGCACTCGTGTGGAGTTTTGAAGTGAAATTATTCCTGAGGGGGGAAAAAAGCTCCTTTTTGGAAGGAAAGCCGGAGCGGGGAGCAATGCCGAGCCCAGGCAGAGCTGTGGTGCTGGGATGAGCACCCCCGGGGTTTGGCCATCCCAAATCCTTCCTGCAGATGATTCCAAGCCCCGGGAGGTGTTGAGGCTCCCTGGAGTGCAGCCCCTGGGTTCTCATCCTGCCAGGTGATTTCTCAGTGGGTGATTTCTCATCCCGGTTAATTCCTGCTCTCTCCTGGCTTCTCCCCACCTGGGTTGTGGTGCTGACACAGCCCCAGCCAGGTGGAACCTAAAAAAGGTGGGGGGGATTAATCAGCATCCCACAGGATCCTTTGGTTTGGGTGGAAAGATCCCAGGCTCTTGGCTAGCGAAGGCCGGAATTGGGCTAATGACCAGGCTAATCACCTCCCTGCCCATAGCAACACGCTCCTTGTCAGGAAAATGGATCCCAGGAGCACGGAATTCCCAAATCCAGACTCCCACCTAACAGCAGCACAGGATGGGGTGTCCCCAGGCAGTGCCACGGCAGCCAAAGAAATTCCAGCCCTCTCCTTCCCGTGGCTTCAGACGGCGCCAGCCCTGCTCCCGTCGCTGTCAGACACATTCCAGGGCTGCTCACCTGAAGAAATTCCATCATTTCCTTGGGAAAACGCCCGTCCAGCACACCTGGACACGTGCAGCAAGTCAGGTCCGTGCGCTGTGGGCTCAGCCCCCGCCAGCCTGGCTGCTCCCTGCGGATCCCCCCCAGTTTGAGGCGCTGCAGTCCCAGTGTCGGGGCTCCCACCACGGCTTCGAGCCGGGCTTTGCAGGGCAGCAGGCTGGGGGCTCCAGGTGGGAAAAGCACCGGGGGGATCCTATGGAAAAGGCTCCCAAAGGTGGTTTTTTGGCAGGACGGCTCGAAGCCAAACCACCGCCACGGGTCAAGGTGAGAAACGGCGTCGGGAGCATCGCCCAAGCGGAATTTTCCGGACAAATCACCGAGATGTTGGCAAAGAGTTTTTCAGACCCAGACAGAGCCAAATCCCATCCCGTTCCTGTTACATAACACAACCAAGGGGAGCACAGCTCTGTGGTTATGCCAGAAATCTGGGGGCGCTTTCTGTTCCCCTCTCATCTGCCCTTTAATCGCCTTTTCCTCGCAGGGAACGCCGCTTCCTCGCCCTGCACTCGGGGTCACCTCATTAAAGCCGAGCCCGAGGCCGGTGCTGTTTATTTATTCCACCCGATAAAAGCAGGATATTGCTCCCTGTGATAACACGGGGTCGTTTTCAGTGAAGCTTCTCTTGGCAAACTTTTAATACGGCGAATAACACCCGTATCAGACGGCAGATAAAAGCTGTCCCACCCCAGCCCCAGCTCAGGCCTTCGAGGGGCTGTAATTCCCTTCTGTTCGGGTTTTGGGGTTGGTGGGTTGTTTTGTTTTTTCCTCTTAATTGTCGCTCATAAAAATCAAGGCAGAAAATTAAATTAGTTCGGTGCAATTTAGCACGAGCTTTATTCGAAGGCAAGGCTGGGGATGGCTGGGTTAAACCCCGCTTTTGGTGTGGGTTAAACCCCGCTTCTGATGTGAGTTAAACCCCACTTCTGGTGGGAGTTAAACCCCACTTCTGGTGGGAGTTGAACCCCACTCCTGGTGTGAGTTAAACCCCACTTCTGGTGTGAGTTGAACCCCACTCCTGGTGTGAGTTAAACCCTACTTCTGGTGTGAGTTAAACCCCACTTCTGGTGGGAGTTAAACCCCACTTTAGGTGTGAGTTAAACCCCACTCCTGGTGTGGCTTAAACTCCACTCCTGGTGGGAGTTAAACCCCACTTCTGGTGGGCCCTGAGCTCGGAATTGGGTGGGCAGCAGGGATAAGTGCGATAATATTATCCCAGCTCCCCTTTTCCTGCGTGGAAGGGTGCAGGAAGAGCTGGGGGCAGCCCTTGGCCCCCAAAACTGCTCCCAGGGCAGGCACCTCCATCCTTTTACAAACGAGAACAGCCCTGGCTGTGTCAATTTGAGCAACTCCCACTAAAAGCCAAAAGAAAAGGGTGAATTGCGGGGGGAAATATGATGGTCCCAAGCTAGAGTGACCATTTTGACCCCATCCAGCTGAGTCTCACTGCATGCCAGACCCAAAAATGAGTTTTTGCTGCTTCCTGAGGCTGTCCCAGTCCCAGCAGAGCTCCCGGGGCAAACTGGAGCGATGAGGGCCCAGCAGAGCCCAGTCCCTGCAGGCCTGGGAGGGCCTCGCTGACCCCAAATCACCCCTCCCTCGTTTATATTCCACCAGCACGAGCCAGGAGAGGACTGGCCACAAAATTCGAGGCAGTGGGGTTATTTTAAAATGAGAAGAGGCCTTGAATGAAATTTTCCATGAGTTTATCTTGCGAGTTTGGGTTTTTCCTTTGAATTTCTCTGGGACAGGGAGGCAGCAGATCCCGGGGAGGGGTGCAGGGAAGCCTCTGCGAGGTGTCAGAGCCACGATAAGCCCAGTTTAAACTTCCCCCAGAGCTAAACCCCGGTGCCAACACGCGCCGCTGCCCCAGCTCCGGGATCAGGCCAGGCAAACATCCAAATCAAAGCCCAGGCACATCCAAGCCAGGCTGGAGTGTTTCACTCCCCAATTCCCAGCTGAGCGGGGCTTTTCCAGTGGGTTCCCCACAGCCAGGTCTCTCCCCAGACATTTGTTTATCCAAGAAAGCCCGGGGTGTGAGTTATCCCTGGATTTATTTATCCCTGGTGGGCACAGGCCCAGGGAGCTGCTCCGCAGGGTACGCGGTGTCCCAGCCCCGGGCACCCACAGGGAACGTTCTGTTTGCCTTTCCCCCCACCCCACCTCCCCACCACCCACCCTGGGCAGCCCAAAATCCCAAATAACACCAGGGAAAAACCGCTGGATGCTCCTGATCTCGTCAGGTGGCAAAGGAGAGGGCTCATCCCGCTCCCTCCGGCCTCGCCCTAAACCAGCGCTGATATTCCCCACGGGAAGGGGCACGGCAGGGAGGTCTCTCCCTTCAGGAACTCCTTAAAAAACCCCAAAGCCACTTTTTTTGAAGGCCCCACAAGCCCACACAGCTCCTGCCAAGGACGACGGGGCCTTTTGGCTGCCAGCCCCATCGGCCACAGCACATTTTGCTTCCAGGAGAGGATTTTGCAGCTTTCCCTGCTCCTCCCAGCGCCCAGAGGAGAGGGGGGGATCCAATCCCTGGCTGTGGCTGTGTCCCTGCACCACCACCCCCCTTAACGCCCCGACACATTTCAGGCTGAGCTCAGCTAAGCTCAGGATCAGCCCTCCGAGTGCTGTAACTCAGCAGGAAAAGCCCACGCTGATATTCTGAGGAAAATGTCCTTTTTTTTCCCCAGACTGGGCAAAAGAAAGGTTAAAGAAACCCCATCTGTCATGGGAATTTGTTTTCCCCTATTTCTCCGTCCTTCCCCTCGTTAAGGGGAAGTGGGGAGGGGGGAGAACGTTCGTTTGAAGCTCGCCCCGTGCTTTATTAATTGACGGCAAATAATCCGCAGATAAAGCGCCCAATAAAGGGCTTAATGAGAACATATGGTGGGGAAAATTGATAGGAGGGAGCCTTGGAGGAGCTCCTGGGGAGCAGAGCTGCGGGAGGAGCGGGAAAAGGCTTGGACAGGGAATTCCAAATGTTCCTCCAAGGGAGAGCGAGGAAAAGGCCGGGGAGGGGGAGCTCTGCTGTCCCCAGGTGCCTGAAGGAGCTCCCAAAAATCCAATGGCTCACGGCAGGTCCAAGCTCAAAATTCCCCGTGGCCGAGCTGTCCCCCAGCTCCAGGGATTTTCCTTGGAATCAGCCGGTTGGGAATGGGCTTAATTTGAGCTGAGCTAAGCTGCTCCTAAAGAGCAGATGGAGTTTAGGCCCATTTGGCCGTGTCAGTCATGGAATGGTTTGGGTGGGAAGGGGATTAAAGCTCATCCCACCCCAGCTCCCCGGGACGCCTTCGCCGGGGCAGCGTGCTCAGCACCCAGGAGTGGAGTTACAGAGCCACAGGAAGAAATTTCGAGAGGAATTTCCCCATGGAAAGGGCGCTCAGGCCTTGGCAGGGGCTGCGCAGGGAGGTTTGGAGTCCCCATCCCTGGAGGTGTCCCAGGAATTCCTGGGTGTGGCACTCAGGGCTCTGGGCTGGGACACGGTGGGGATCAGTGGGACTCGATGACCTTGGAGGGCTTTTCCGACCTCAGCGAGATGATTCCCTGAGTCCCCATCCCCTGTCCTTCCTCATCCCAAGGGCACCTGGTCCCCAAGGAGCCACATCCACGGGAAACACGGCATTCTTCCAGGCACAGAGTGACTCGGGAGCTCGTGTTGGCATTCCCAAATACCCCATTGTAACAGATCCTTCAACAGTTCCCATCTCCCAGTATCCCATTATAACCCAAGTCCTTAAACAGTTTCCATCTCCAAATATCCCGTTATAACAGATCCTTAAACAGTTCCCATCTCCAAATATCCCATTATAACAGACCCTTAAATAGTTCCCATTGCCCAAATATCCCATTATAACCCAGGTCCTTAAACAGTTTCCATCTCCAAATATCCCATTATAACAGATCCTTAAACGGTTCCCATCTCTGAATATCCCAGGTCCTTAAACAGTTCCCATCTCCAGATATCTCATTATAATAGCTCCTTAAATGGTTCCCATCTCCAAATATCCCATTATAACAGATCCTTAAACGGTTCCCATCTCTGAATATCCCAGGTCCTTAAAGAGTTCCCATCTCCAAATATCCCATTATAACTGATCCTTAAACCGTTCCCATCTCCAAATATCCCATTGTAAAAGGTCCTTAAAGAGTTCCCATCTCTGAATATCCCAGATCCTTAAATGTTTCCCATCTCCAAATACCTCATTGTAACAGACCCTTAAACAGTTCCCATCTCCCAAAGATCCCATTATAACAGATCCTTAAATAATTCTCATCTCCAAATATCCCATTATAACCCAGGTCCTTAATGAGTTCCACCCTCGACACCAAACACCCCCCAGCCCTTAACCCCCTGTCCCCGAGATCCTGGGGAAGCAGGGGGGTCCTGCAGGGAGGGATGAGGATCAGCCCCAGGGACCCCGGGCGCATCCCGGTGCTCCTGAGCCGGTTCCACCTCAGCCAAACCCGACCGTGGCAGCTGGGAAATCCCTTCCCAGCACGTGGGACTCACTGCGGGAATCCAGGGAAGGAATCTTGACTTGAATCCCGCAGCTCTGGGTGATCCAGGACACTGAGCATCCCCTGGAGGGGCATGGATGTACCCTGGGGGTCCGGGCTCGTGCAAAGCAGGTGTCCCCAAAAGTCATCAAGCCGTCACTTTAAAATATAATTAAATCCCTCGTTAATTGGAAGTAAGGAAATAAAGTCATGAGAAGGGCTTAAGACAGAATCAAACCCCTCGTTAAATGGAATTAAAGAAATAAAGGCACTAAAACAGCATCTGGCACTGCTGAAGTTCACCCAGGAAAGTCGCTCCCCTCCACCCCAACTCAGCTTCCAGGCAGGAAAATTAAGGATTTACACAGTTCCGGGGGCTGGAGCTTCAAGGGAATCTCCCGAGAGCAGAGGCTGCTGCTTTCCCAGCCCGTCCAGATTCCTTGGCCCCGCTGGATCCCATCCGGAGACCCGGCCAGGGCACCTCGGGTCAGGGCAGGAGGTGCCAAAGTGCCCCCGTAACCCATTAACCCGGGAAGGGAGCAACAGCGAGGGAGCTGGGGCTTGCAAACGCCTCATCCCAAAGGGAGGCGCCCTGCACCCGCGTTCCCAGCTTTTTGGGGACTCCTGCTGAACGTTTTTGAGACCCTGAGGAGGTGGAGAAATAGTTCTGGGGTGGGGACACCCCGGCGGGGTATAAAACCTAAAATATGGGCATTTTTCACCTGCTCCAGGGCGCTCCCATCCTCAAACAACCCCGGAGCCCTCCAGGGCAGCGGTGAACCCCAGAACTTTGGAAGGTGCGATCCCAAAATTGCCACCATCCCACAGCTGGACTGGGTGCTCCTGCCCTGGGCCGTGTGAGGAGCCCCAGCACCGCCGAGCAGGATTCCAGCGGGATCTCATTCCTCACACGGACTTTCACCCCCCAAACCAAACAGGGGGGTCAGGGTGGCGTTCCCGCGCTTCCCACGATCCCTTTCCGTTGCTTTTGGGACAAGGGATGTCAAGGACTTGCCGGCGGTGGCCTCGTGGGGTGGCACGGGGGACACTCTGCCTTCCCACAGGGAACTGGGATCTTCCCGACCCAGCACATGGATCTGGGGAGCTCCAGGATGCACATACTCCACAAGATCCCCCCAAATCATCCACCCCATCACCCAACCAATCCCACCTTGCACCACACACCAGGTTTCCCCAGATTTGGGGCTTCCAGCACTGGTTTTGCTCTGATGACCCCCAAAAATCCCAACTTGTCTCCCTACAGCAGCGGGGTTGGAGCTCCCAAGCAGATCCCGAATTCCCCCACCAAACCCCCACGTCCATCAAGGGATTTTCCCTGGGAGACTTTCCAGTTGGGAAAACACAAATTTAGGGGGGGAAAGCTGAGGAAGGGTCTCAGGGACTGGAGTGGGGCTTTTCCCAGCTTGCCCACCTGGAGATGTCGCCTTTGTGAGGGAAGAGCGGAGCCCCCGCCCGGCCGGAATCAGCCCCGTTTGGGACAGTTTTTATGTCCCCCCCATTCCCACCCGTGCTGCGGGAGGCCTGGGATCACCAGGGAGGAGCTGGGAAGGACAAAGCTGAGAGGGATTTTCAGCCTTTCACATCCCCTCTCCGGCAGGGAGGGACCCGAGCCCTGAGTTCTCCGTTACCCCCAAAGCTTGCTCCGCGTTTTTCACGGCGCCGCTTGAAGCCCAGCCCAGGAGTTTCTCAGGGCCCCCTCCGACCCCGCCAGCGGTGCCAACCCTGTCCCTGTGCCACCCCACAGATTCTAGGAATCCACCCCAGCCGGGCAGGGATCGCCGTGCAACCTCCCTGCCTCGCCCTGTGCTTTTTGGGCTCAGCCCAAGGCGAGCGCCAGGGAATGTTTGCGCGGCCCGACCCCAATGAATGGGGCCGCTGAGCCGGGGGCTGCGGCGAAGCCCCGCAGGACAATCGCCCCCATTGATGGTGCTGCTGGAGAGGCTCCCGCGGCGCAGCCGCCCCGCTCGCAGCCGTCCCTCCCGCGGGATGGGCGCAGCCTCCTGCGGGGAGCTTCTCGGGGAAAAGCCACTTTTCCCTGGAAAAACGGTGGGCAGGCCCCGCTGCCAGCTCAGGGAGGGCCGGAGCCTCCTCTGGGGCACCTACCACGGAGCTTGTTTGCTCCTCCTGCCGTCCCCATCTCCCCGCCACCCGCCCTGGGCAGCCCGAAATCCCGAATAACGCCGGGGCGAAACCACGGGATGCTCCTGATCTGGTCAGGTGGGAAAGGAGAGGGCCTCAAGGCCACGTTCCTTTGGGAAAAGGGAATGCGCAGGCAGACAGTTCCCTCCCGGACTCCGAGCTCCGGGCTCAGCCTGAGGCACCCAAAGCCACGCCGGCTCCGTGCCCCTCGGCTCCCCAACGCTCCCCTCCGGTCATGCCAAGCAAAGAGGGGATCAGCTCCCGGTGCCACGCTGGATTTGGGAAGGAGGAGCCTCCTGAAGGGAGCAGACTCAACAGCGGCAGCCTAACAAGGGAGAAGTACTAAGAAATACCAAGACAACCCCAGAGACGTCGATTTTCCAGCTGCTCCCTGGCTCTTTGCTGCCCAGAACCACACTTTAAACACGGTTTTATGATGCAAACACAGGCAGAAGCCTCCTGCCGGGAGCTTGTGGGACCAGAGCTCCGAGAGGGAGGAGCAGCCCAGGTGGACACCAGGGCTCGGAGCTCCTTGGAGGCTGAGCCAGGGCAGGGCCTGGCTCGGCTCTGGCTGCAAACCACAGCTCGGAGCCGTCGCCGGTGCCCGTCCGCGTGGGAAGAGGCAAACACGGCAACGGGAGCGGCTGCGAAGGGCAGAAAACGACGCTGGAGAACTTTTCCTGCTGGTTTGGCTTCTCCTGAGCGCCGGAAGCCGAGCTGGGCCACAGGCAAGGTTTGGCCAGAGCCACCAGCAAGCGCTCGCCCACCTCCAGCTGCTCCCACCCACATTTGGGGGAACAAGGGAGAGGCTGTGCAGCTGCAGCTTCGGAAAATCGGCAGGAAAACGCCAATTGCTTGGCCAGAGCTTCTGGGGTTTTTAAAAAAAAATTGAGTTTGAGCAACACAAACCCTCCTGGGCAAACTCATCCCCCACGGGACAGCTTTGCTTTCTGCTGAGGACCCCAAAAAAGACAAGAATTGTGCTAGGTGCCTGACCTGAGAGGTACCACACACAAAAAAAATGCAAAAAGCCATGTTTTTATTTTTTTTCCTAAAGTCCTGCCGTGTTCTCCTGGATCTGTCCTGGCAGCTTCAAAAAACAAAAGATCAACTGAACTTTTGGGGAATTTTAAGCCTTTTTGGGAAAAGATGGAGCTCTGAAGGGTGGGGCTCTGTGACAGAAGATGGCCAGGGGGAAAGAGGGAAGCCTGTGGATGTGGTGGCTGGGAAAGCACGTGGAGGGACTGGATGGAAGAGATTTACCCAGAGAAAGCTTCTGCTGACGCCTTCTCCAGCCACCCAGAAATAGAGCCCAGGCAGGAGAAAGGGAATAAAGGCAGGGATTTTTTTGAGAGGCCTTCAAAGGTGCACCCTGGGGAGCCAGAGGCCACTTCCAACATGGACCCCAGGATGGACGGCAGGGCACGAGTTCCTCACACTGTTATAGGTTTGGTCCATTTGCATATCAGCATAAATTCACCAATTAAAACTTTAGCTCATGATGTAATTTCTTCAACTTCTCCACCTCTCTCATGGCCCCAGCTCACACCTTTGGGCCTGGGGCAGTCTGAGTGTCCTTGAATAGCGAGCTCAGAGCAGCTTTGTTGTGTCTGTCTGGCCTCAGAGAGCAGCTCACGAGCTACAAGGAACTTCAGAGTCACACACTGGGCAATGCAGGATTTGAAAAGTGTAAAAGTTAAAATCTAAGGCATCACTGGGAACACCTCAGAAATGGGAAAAGCTCTTCCCCACCCGCCCTGCTCGCAGAGGAGGAGCTGCTCCCTTTCCAGCCCCCTCTGGAAGGAGATGGACAGGACGGGAGAAGGTTTTTTCCAGCCCTCCTGAGCCAGGTGTGCGGCAGCTGCTCGCCAGCCCTGGGAGAGTCTCATGTCACAGCTCCCCCAAAAAGCCCAGCCAGGGGCTCTGATGCTCCTGGAGCCCCATCCCTGCAGCCAGTGCCCATCTCCAAAGGCATGGAAAAACTGGGAAGAACAACCCTGAAGACCAGTGATCTTGTTTGAATCCCAGGGATTCAAGCCCCAGTGCTGATCACCCCGCAATTAGTAGCGCGTTCATTAATGCAGCTCACCCTCCTGAGGATGGCAATTAAAGCAAAGAAAAGCGGGGACGGGTGGCACACCGTGACATCCAGAGGTTTTCCTGAGGGTTAAACCCTGGCCCGGGGCCAGGAGAAGGGATTTAGGAGCTGAACTCCTCCGAGTTTCCCCAACCTCCCCACTGCGGAGCCTGAAGTCAGATCTCGATCTGATCGCGGTGGCTTGGGCTCGGTTCAAGAATCACAAATTACCCCGACTTACTATTATTGTTAATAACAAAGTGTTATTTCACGCAGCAGCCCCGAGGCTCGCTGTGATCCGCGCTCAGGGCTGGCAGCAGGGCCGGAGGGATCCCCCTCGTCTCCAGCGGCTCCCGGGGCCCAGCTCCGACCTCCAGGATGGGAACGCGCCCAGAGCAGGGGGTTGTGCTGGAGACCACCAGGAACCCGCGGGTGGATTTGCCCTCAGGGAGTTATCGGTGGTTTATTGACACTCAAAGCCCCGAGGTCACCGTAGATGGAGTAGGGAGTGCTCAAAAGTGAGACAGGAAATGGCTGAAACGTACCTCCAGCAGCCATTCCTTATCCATCCATCCCAATCCTCCATCAGCCCTTCCTTATCCCTCCATCAGCCATTCCTTACCCATCCATCAGCCATTCCTTGTCCCTCATCCCATCCCTCCTCCAGCCCTTCCTTACCCATCCATCCCATCCCTCCATCAGCCATTCCTTATCCATCCAGCAGCCCTTCCTTACCCATCCATCCCAATCCTCCATCAGCCATTCCTTATCCATCCATCAGCCATTCCTTATCCATCCATCAGCCATTCCTTGTCCCTCAATCCCATCCCTCCTCCAGCTCTTCCTTATCCCTCAATCCCATCCCTCCTCCAGCCCTTCCTTATCTATCCATCAGCCCTTCCTTATCCCTCAATCCCATCCCTCCTCTAGCTCTTCCTTATCCCTCATCCCATCCCTCCTCCAGCCCTCCCTTATCCCCATTCCTTATCCCATCTTCCCACAAAAGCCACCCCAGGGCACAGCAGGGCACGGTCCCTCGGCCAAGCTCCGTTTGCACACCCAAAAAATGCCCGGGAGAGCTGATCCCGGGCTGAGATATCCTCCTGTGTCCCGCAGAAAAGGAGAGGGAAACCACAGCTGGGGTGGTCCCTCCTTGCGCCAGGGGGATTAAAAACCGGGATCCCGCGGGGCAAACGAGGGCGCCTCTCCTGCTCCTTTCCAGCTGCCATCGCTCTCCCTCCCCTTTTGCACTCCAGCCTCTGCAGAAACGCCCCTGCTTTGCCAAGCTGTGAGGGTTCCCACACTTTCCCCCTTTCCCCGGGTGCCAGCGGGGTGAGGAGGGACCCGGAGCCGCCCTCTGCTCCCGTGGGAATCCTCTCGGTGCCCCCTGCATCCCAGGGCTCGGGGTGGCTCCAGGTGGCCTTTCCCGTTCTCCAAATCAAGGCCTCGGATCAGGCACAAGGTGTGGGAATTTCATCCCCTTCAGGAGCTGACGGGGAGCTCCTGGATGGAGCTGCTGGATTGGGAGATGGATCTGGTGGGAGTCTCGTTGTCTCAGCTGGACGAGGACTCCTCGTGCTCCCCTAAAAACCCTTCCCGGGGCTCCTCCGGCCCCGGGGACTCCCAGCAGTGCCAGCCCCTCGCCGGGGGCAGCCCAGGGCTCTCAGCATCCTCCAGGGCCACACCCCGAGGTTCATCCCGAGGATGGCTCCGCCCGCCTGGGAGGGAAGCGCGGATTCCCCGGAGTGACCGGCACCAGGCTGGGAGTTATGGGACAGAGCTTCCTCAGGCCGACCCACCAGATCCCCTAAAACAGCCCCAAAATAGCCAAAATCTACCCAGAGAGCCTTCCCAGGCACCGAGGGCTCTTCCCACACAAGGACACGCCACGGTCACCGCGCTGTCCTCGTGGCTCTTTCTCTCCCGAAAGCTGCCGGACCAGTAGGACTGGATTTGATTCTCTTCGGGGGATTTCTAGGGGTTTTTTTTTCCTCCTGTCCCCAAATCCATCCCTCCTGCCCCAGTCACACAGAAAAAATGTGGGTGTTGCTGTGCAGTTTCGGGTCACTGGGGAGGGCTCGGATTTGTCACCTCTCTGGGGGTTGTCGTTCGGGCTGGAACCTCTTGGAAACGGCTCGGTCTGGACACCAAACCTGCACCATTCGATCCCAAAAGATGAAATACCTGATTCTGGTCAGTCTTTGAGCCAGCTGAGGACAAATGATGGGGTGACAGATAAGGAAATAATCAAATAAAAGCCCACAAGGAGCTGCACGTGCAGTGGGAAACGGGATCCTGCTTCCCTACGGATAATCCTCGGGGCCTGCAGATTCTCTGGGGTCTGGGGTAGGGGGAGCGCACGTGGCTGCTCTTTCCCTCAGCAGCGTTAAACCAAATCTCCACAAATTACCCAAAAATTGATCTCTTCAACACCCTCTGCATCGAATATGGCTGGAATTGGAGCAGGAGGACACAGGGCAGGGAGGAGGGGACACGGATCCATCCCACACGGATCCATATCCATCCCCAAAGCCCGTCAGGACGGAGCTCAGGCGCACAGAGAGGCCGCTCGGGAGCCTCAGAGAGTTTCGAAACCGACCCGAACTGTTCTCCGAAGAGCAAACACTGCCCTGTGCCAGGCCCCGGGGCTGGGGGCAGGAGGACGAGCCCGTCCCAGGGCTGGCAGAGCCGGGAGCCGATCCCAAAATCCTCCTTTGTTTCTCAGCTTCGCCTTTTTTTTTTTGCCCTTTTCCTTCTCTTTTTTCCCCCTGTCAGGTAACAATGCCTCCTTTCAGGCCCTGCCAAGGCCCTGCTCGAGCCCTCTCCGATAAGAGCTGGCAGCGGAGGGAGCTGCCGTCAATATTTGGGTGAATTTTAACCACCTGAGCACGGCCCGAGGGGATCACACCTGGGCCGTGGCTAAAAGCACCACTTCCCAACTCCTCTCCCTGCCCGGATCCCCCCGAATTCCCGGTAAATCTCTCTCCAGCGGCTGCAAAGACAGCGCTTAGAGCCGCGACTAAGCCTCTCCGCGCCCAGGTACGTTCTCCCCACGCTTGTTTGGAAACCTTCCCCTTAAGCCCGGCTTTATTTCGGAGGAGCGAGCCCAGCAGAGCTCGCAGCCCGGATTTCTCGAGCGCAGCTTCGGGAACTCGGTGTTGAAAAATAAACCAGGCAGCGCCAGCCCCGGGGATGTCTTTGGTCCCCTCGAGGTTTCCCGGCGGGGATTTCACCAGGATTTCGGGAATTCTGCGGGGAGGCAGCGCCTGTTTTCCTCCCGTTCTTCCCAGTCCAAAATGGGTTTGGATGTTGAGCAGGAGCCCAGGATGACAATAAAAAACGAGAAGAAGTGGAACTCCACGCCGAGGCACATTTACACCCTTCAGAGCCGTGTTTAGAATCGGCTTTTTCCTCCCGAAAACTCAATGAAAACTCAAAAGTCAGGCGGTCAGAGACTTTCTGTGTCGTTATTAAGAGCAAACATTTCTCGGGAAAGAGGGAAAAAAAAAAAAAACCCGGGAGTTGGAGGGTGTTATGCTCAGAATAAACTTTTCCCACTTAGCAGCAGGATGAGTTTTTTTCACGCAAAAAAAAAGAGAAAGAAAAAAAACCTGATTTTTGCCAAGCTAAACGGTGGGAGCGCGTTTCTGATCTGTCACGGAGACAGGCACAGAAAATCCAGCACTCCCTGCCCTCCTCGCTTCTGGGTTTTCTTGTCTTCTTCTCCCTCAATTTTAACACCATGAGCATTATTTTTCGTCTCACCAGAAGCTGCTCCTGATTTTTGGTGGAGGAAAACGGAATAAACGCTGCTCCTCTGCGAGGCCTCGTTGTCAAACTGAAAGGAGATCAATGAATCGATTAAGGAGCAGTTCTGTTGATGAATTCTGCAGCGAATTAGGGAGGAATTAAAGCAGCGCCTCTCGCCCGCCCCGGCGGCTCCCTTGGAGGCTCCGGGTTGGGATGGAGACCTGGAGCTCCATAAAACCCGCCGGAATTCCATCTCAGAGCCTCCTGAACGAGGTCACGCCCAGCAGCAGAGGACCCGATGGCCCCAAATCCCCAAATTTGAGCAGAGCGTGGCACCTGCCCCGGGAAACTCCTTTAATTATTGGGACAGGGTGAAAAACGGGAAGCTCCACGGAGATCTCGGGGATGCGGCCCCGACCCCCGGTGCCAGCAGTGCCACCCAGCTGCCACCACCACAGCGGGCTCCTCAAAATCACCTCCAAAAGGCTTTTCCCGTGGAAAAGGGACTCGGGAGCCGCTTGGTGCCTGGGGCGGAGCACCCCCAGCGAGCAGGAAAATGATGTCCCACGCTCGGCACGGCTGGGAAAGGCTCAGCACCCACTGCCAGGGTCACATCCTGCACCCAGGCCACAGGGAGACGCGGCCACGTCCAGCAGCACGGGCCAAAAATCCCAAAAAACCCAAAAATCCCAAAATCCCAAAAAAATCCCACCAAAAAATTTGAGCAGAGCGAACCCAGGGCGTGGCAGGCTCGGCACCCCCGGGGTGGCATCAGGGACAGGAGGGGGCTCACAAAACCCACAGCCCCTTGGGGGGAAGAAATAAAACACGAACTACCAAAAACCGATCTAAATTCTGCGCCGTGGTTGAAGATTGATGGTCTGAGTGAAATAAAATATTTACAGAGAGCCCGGGCAGGACATCCCAGGGCAGCCAGGCCCAGCTCTAGGCCTGCCTACGTGAGCCTGGCTTTAAATCCGTGTATATACACCTCCAACAAATCCCTGTTTATTACTCGGCGCAGAAAACGGCGGGGTTTTTTACATAAATAATCCCCGAGTAAATAAACTCCCCGCCCTGAGCAAACTCCGAGGGATCCCGGCGCAGATTTCTCTATTTTTCAAATAAATCATCCTCTCCCCCCACCCCCCCACCCCTCCGTGGAGCTGGCAGCTCCAATTTCCAAATCACTGCGGGGCCGGGAGCTGGAAACCACCCAAACGAACGATTTTACAAGTTCCAGAAGTCCAAAACCAACCCCCCTTTCCTCCTCCTCCTCCTCCTCCTCCTCCCCAAACCCAAACCCACCACCCCGAACACCCCCTTTCGATTCCATTTTAATTTTTTTCCCCCCTTTTTGAATTCATTTCGGATTTCTCGCCGAGCCGGAGGAGCCGCCTCGGAGGGGATCGGCGACCCGGCGACATCTGCAAGCCATTAGGGCCCAGACTTCAGGTAGCTCCCAGCAACACGTGCTGGCCACATTACACCCTCCGAGGATATTTCCACAACTTTCCTTCTCCAAATAAACAGTCGGGCTCGGCCCGCGTCAGGCAGGAGCTGCACAAACAGGTAGAGAGAATGGCAGTTTTATTCCCCCTGCCCAGTTCTGATGGATTTTCGTGTAAAGCTGGTGCCGGGCTCTGTAATTTGAACTATTGCTGGGGAAGCGGAGCGGGGCTGGTTCGAAATTACGGCCGCTTCTCCCTCCGGACGGGGCACAGAATTCACCCCCACGCCGCTCGCCGGGCCAAAGAAAGGGGTGAAGAAATAAAGGCATCGAAATAAGAATTCACCAGGAGTTCAGAGCTGGGCTGGGAGAATTTTTATGTTTCGTTTTTAAGCAGGTTTCATGCCTTGTAAACAGATTTTAATTCTCCTTAACCTCGCCAAGAGAGATTTCACAGTGGCACTCAGCGATATTGAAGGGGCAGCGCTGATTTGTAAGGAAAAATGGATTAAAAGGGGCAGGAAGTGATGGTGGCACCAGCACTCCCTGCGAGGCGTTTGTCCTTCTCTCCGTATCCCTCATTTATCACAAGAAAAAATCATAAAAGTAGGTGAATTGTGGTGGTGATCCCGTGCCACCAGCATTCCCTGCAGGGCATTACTCCCTTTCTCCAGATCTCCAATTTATAAGGAAAAATGGATAAAAATAGGTAAATTGTGATGGTGGTCCTGTGCCACCAGCATTCCCTGCAGGGCATTATTCCCTTTTCTCTCTATCCCTGATTTATAAGGAAAAATGGATAAAAACAGGTAAATTGTGAGGGTGATCCTGTGTCACCAGCATTCCCTGCAGGGCAATATTCCCTTTCTCCAGATCTCCAATTTATTAGGAAAAATGGATAAAAACAGGTAAATTGTGATGGTGGTCCTGTGCCACCAGCATTCCCTGCAGGGCATTATTCCCTTTTCTCTCTATCCCTGATTTATAAGGAGAAATGGATAAAAACAGGCAGAAAATGATGGTGATCCCTCCCCACCAGCATTCCCACCAGGACGTTTTTCCTCTTCTCCCCATCCCTCATTTGTAAGGAAAAACGGATAAAAATGGGTAAATTACAGTGGTGGTCCTGTGCCACCAGCATTCCCTGCAGGGAATTTCCCCTTTTCTGGAGTGCTCTGATCATTAGGAATGAAAATTCCCTCTTTTGTCCTCGTTCCCGGAGTTTTCCCGGTGCCCGTGGTCGGTTTTCCCGAGGGATGGGAAGCAGAATGATTTATCCCAGCGTGGGGTGGAGAAGCTCTTCCAGCCCCGGCTCCGAGGGGATGCTGCGCCTGGAAAACCGGGAGAATCCACAGCCGGCAGCACTGGCCAGGGAAAAAAGCATTCCCACAGCTCAAAGCTGCGCTTCGAGGGGGGGAAAAACAGAATAAATTCATTTAAATTCTCCTTTTTTTCCCCTCTTAGGAGAAAAGCCTTTGGGATGGGAGGGGAACACTTTGGGGAGGGGCATTTCCATCCCATTCTAAAGGAGAGGGAGAAATTTTCCGTGCGGGCAAAGTCCGCAGAGCTTGGGAGGCAGAAAAAGTGCTGGAGCAAAGGAATAAACAGTGAAACAAAGGGAATAAATAAGTAAATAACCGTTAACTAAATAAACAAATAAACGAATAGCAAATAAATATTAAATAACCAAATAAATAGCAAATAAATAAATAGCAAATAAATAATAAATAACCAAATAAATAGCAAATAAATAAATAAATAGCAAATAAATATTAAATAACAAAAAACAAATAAATAAATAAATAGCAAATAAATACTGAAAAACTATATAAATAGCAAATAAATAAATAAATAAACAGCAAATAAATGTAAAAATGAATAAATAAATAAATAAATAGTGAATAAAAATGAATAACTAAATAAATAGCAAATAAATAAATAAATAAATAAATATCGAATAAGTATAGAAATAAATATTGAATAAGTAAATAAATAAATAAATAAACAAATAAATAAATAAATCTTTCCCCCCCCTTTCCCTAAATCTCCAGGTTAATCCCTTTCATCTCCCAGGAAAATAAAAAAATGATTTAAAAAAAAACATAAAATCCCAAGAGCATCGGAGAAGCCCAAGGCCGTGCCCGGCCGTTTCCAGCTGTGGGAGATCCCAGCAGAAAACTGGGAATTGTTGCTGTTTTCCATGGAGGAGGCAGCGCCGGGGCCAGGGAATGCCCCAGCCCCGAGCTCCCCACTCCCGGATGGGAATGGGAATAAACCCGGCCCAGGTTTTGGGGAGCTGCCCTTCAGCACCGGCATTTCTGTCAGCGAAGTTTACAAATCCCAAATTTCCTCTCTTTTCCTTGGGTTCTCCCCTTTTTAGCACTTCCCAGCCTTTTTTGCCAGAGGCAAACAGCTTTTCCCTGCTCACAATTCCCTTCCTGCTGCCTCCAGTCTCGCCCTAATCCCGATCCACCCCCGGCTTCGCCTTCCCGGGATGATTTTTGGTGGGGAATGAATCCCTCTGTGTCCAGGGGCTGCTGTGGGAGCAGCCGGGGCAGCGTGCAGATATTTAACAGCCACCAGCGCTGCCACCCAGCTCGGAAATAATCGGGATCACTTCCCCCCAGGGCTGGGATTATTCTCCCGAAATTCCGGAATTTCCTCCCCTTCGCTCCCCGGAGCGAGTCCCTCACCCGAGATTGGTGTTTTCAGGCATAAATTTAAAATGATATTTCCACCGGCCCTGGAGCCTTCAGGCTGCTGTTACTTCATCTGTTTTAAAGAAAGGGGGGGAAATGCCTGTTCTCCAGTTTTTCCAGCCATTCCCGGGATTTGCCAAGCCTAAATCACGCCCTGCTGCCCCCAGCTCAAGGTGCAGCAGGGCTGGGCTTTGCCGTGGTAGGCCAGAGAAACAGGACCTTGAAAATGAATAAAATCGCCAGGAATTCTCAGCTGGGTTTGCAAAATTAATCCAATCCCAAGGAATTCTGAGCTGGGTTTACAAAATTAATTCAATCCCGAGGAATTCTGAGCTGGATTTACAAAATGAATAAAATCCAAGGAATTCTGAGCTGAGTTTAGAAAATTAATCTGATCCCAAGGAACTTTCAGCTAAATTTTACAAAATTAATCCGATCCCAAGGAATTCTGAGACAGATTTACAAAATGAATAAAATCCCAAGGAACTCTCAGCTGAGTTTAAAAAATTAATCCAATCCAAGGAATTCTGAGCTGAGTTTACAAAATTTATCCAATCCCAAGGAATTCTGAGCTGGATTTACAAAATAGATAAAATCCCAAGGAATTCTGAGCTGGATTTACAAAATAGATAAAATCCCAAGGAATTCTCAGCTGAATTTACAAAATTAATCCAGTCCAAGGAATTCTGAACTGAATTTGCAAAATGAATCTGATCCCAAGGAATTCTCAGCTCAATTTACAAAATGAATCCAATCCAAGGAATTCTGAGCTGGATTTACAAAACAGATAAAATCCCAAGGAATTCTCAGCTGAATTTACAAAATGAATCCAGTCCAAGGAATTCTGAGCTGAGTTTAGAAAATTAATCCGATCCCAAGGAATTTTCAGCTCAATTTACAAAATGAATCCAATCCCAAGGAATTCTCAGCTAAATTTACAAAATTAATCCGATCCCAAGGAATTCTGAGCTGCATTCCCACAATTAAAGGAATTCCTGGAAGAATTCAATCCCAATGAAAGGCCCCAAGGCCGGCCCCCGTCAGCTCCTGCTCCTTTATCTCCTTTTTTATCTCCCTGCGCCACGACCTTCCGATAAGGCCGGGTCAGAATCCCTGAGAAACGCCGGGATCTGGGAAAATAAACAGATATGGGGCAAAAAGGGACCCGAGCAGAGGCGGGGAGGCCGTGCCAGAGGTGCCCAACACCCCTGGATCAGCGGGAATGGGAAATGGGATCCAGGGGCTCCGCACCAACCTCGTGTCCCGGCATCCAGGACGCTCCCACGGCTCTTGGGCGGCTCCCCCCAAAACCCCAAAGCACCAATTCCATCCCTGCACCGGGAATATTTGGGATGGGAGGGAAATGCGTGGCGCTTTCCCCCTGGGATGGCGCAAGGTGGGGGCCCTGGAGAGCCCAGCAGGGCTGGGAGAAGGGGATGGAGGAATCGCCGGGAGGAACGGAACGTCCTGTGCCGAAAGGGAGAAGCGAGGAGGGGCTGAGCATTCCCTGCTCGCCCTGCCCAGGGAAAAGCCAAAATGTGGGAATATTTCTGGGGGATGCACGCTCCTGCGTTTGGCAAAACGTCGCTGTTGAGGAGGGGGATTTTTATGATAATTAAGCTGCAATTAATGGAGCTGCAATTAACGGAGATGAACCAACCCTGCCAAAACCCTCCTCGGAAACCACCGGAGCAAACATTCCCAGATAAACCCAAGGGCACAATCGCTCCTGGGATTTCAGATTTTGGGCCGTGGATCGCGAATCGATCCGGTTCCGATATCAAAATTAAGAGTTCTGCTGCGGGGATGCCTCTGGTTTTAGGGAATTCCACCCCAAACCTTCCCGGTGTTCCCTCCCTGCGCAGGGGAAGCGTTTCCCGGGATGGCAGCAGCTTCTCCTTGGATTTCTCCGGCGCTGTGGGGATTGGTGGCAGGGCACAGAGGAGCCCGGAGGGGCCGGCCTGACATCACAGCATCCCTGGGGAAGCCTTCCCAGCACCAATCCCGAATCCCGGGGCTCGGAGCAGAGCCTGAACCCATAAAACAACTTCTTTCAGCACCACTCCTCCGAAGCACAGCAGTGTTTTAAATTTGGGGAGAAAAACCTCCCCAAAATCCCCGTCCGGCTGCCGTTCCCTCCGCTCCCAAAATTCCCACCTCCTCCACTCCCCGCACAGACGCTGGGAAAGATCATTCCCTAAAAACCAGGGGTTTGATTTAGCACGAGGCAGGAAAAACCCACGCAACAGGGGCTCTAATCCTCACTAAAAAACTCTTCCCTGCTCTCTGAGCTCGCCACTTGGGATAAAACAATGCCAATTCCCGAAAAAAGAAAAGGAAAACTTCCATCCTGGCGGGACAGCAGCAGCAGCTTTTAAAGGCAGCTTCCACCCGGCTGTGATTAATCAGCTTGTCCCCCTTGTCTAAATAGCCCATCGCGCAATAATTAAAAACAATAAGCCAGGAATGATCAAATCACACGCGATAACTGCAAAGCTCCTTCCCCTCTCGCTCTTGTTTATTGTTGCAGCTTGTCGAGCCCCCAGCAGCCTCTCTGCGCGGGCAGAGCCCCTTCCAGCACACGGATCTGCAGAAAATCGTCCCAGTCAGGTTGGGTTCAGCGCGTTACCCTCCGCGCTGCCCCTGCCCGAGCGGGGCCCGCCTGCTGCCGCCGGGCTTTGCTCCTCTCCAGGCGCGGTTTGCTCGGCTCTCGGCCCCAGCTGCGCTCAGAACCATCTCCTGCCGCGGCTGCTCCGATGCTCTGCAACAAAACGTTCGGCAGGTGAGGTTCGGGGAGCGGAACTGCAGCGCGCACCAGCCCAGAGCTGGCATTACCCCGGGAGAATAATTCCGATTATCTCCTGAAGGGTTACCTTTCTCACCGCCAGTAACAAGGCAAAGGTCACCGTCCCTCTCCTGGAATACTAAATATTTAGCAGAGGAAAGAAACACGGCTTTGGGAGAGGCGTCCTCGGTGTTCCAGGAATAAAAAAAACCCGAATTCTCCTGGAGAAAAGCCCCGCTCTGCTCGCAGTGCCCCTGCTCCTGCAGACAAAGGCTCGGGGACAGAGCACAGCCACTTACCTTCGCACTCACCCAAAGCTCAACTACTTCCCAAAAGTTTGCAAGCAAAAAAAAAAAACCACCAAAAAAAAAAAACCAACTCCCAAATCATCCTCAGAACCTCGGGGAAAGATAAAAACACCCAGGGGCGACCAGGGAGAGGGTTTCGGGTGCGTTTATTCACAGCTCCTTCCACGCTGCCTGGTCCCTTTTTTTTTAGCAGATTTTTTTTCCACTTGCCCTCTCCAACACCTTCAAACCCCCTCGCCACGGGCACGGCGACAATCGCGACAGGGGAGCCGCTGCCCCGGGGCTGTCCGGCCGCACAAAGGCTGCCAAGGAAAAGCAGCAAACCAAAGCAGCTTCGAGAAAGCCCCAAACTTTTAACGCTCGAGCTGAAATGAAAAAAATTCCGGGCTCCGGGGGTTTGGGAAGGGAGCAGCGCTCCGAGGTTTGTGCCCCCGAAACGCCACGAGGGAGAGAAGGAGACGGGGAGAAGGGAGGGAGGTGGGAAGGGGCGCAGCTTTTTGGGAGCTGCCTCTGCGCTCAGCGGCCCCCAGCGAACCCCCGGACCCTGGAGCCTCACGAAGCGGGATCTGCTTTTATCGCCCACCCGCATCGGGGTTGGAGTGACGGCCCCGATCCCGCTCTGACCCGCACGGGAGAGCCGCGCGCGGACCCAAACGCGGGGTTCATAAACCCCGAAGGTTCCTGCAGAGAGGAAAATCTGCAGCCGTGCACACACCACCCCGGGAAGCTCCCGGGGCTCCGCTTCGAGGACGAGGCTTGATCAGCTCACAACACTTTGTGTGGAGAGGGGGAGGGAGGAGGAGGAGGAGGAGGAGGAGGAGGCCGCTCCTTGCCGCGGCACAGCTCCAGGCCGGGGCGCGGGGCCGGGATGAGGAACCGGGATATGGGATGGGGGTGAGGGTCCCGCGCCCCGCGGCAGCGCAGCCCGGCCCGGCAGGGAAAGCGCGGAAATGGGGGATAAAGCTGTAAAGAGAAATAAACGGGCAACGCGCGGATATCGCAGCGCGGGGGGGGCGGGGGAGGGACGCGCCGGACCCCGCGCTCCAAAAAA
>WEIT01037700.1:205201-226348 GCA_013389985.1 Dryoscopus gambensis | reverse complement strand
GGCCTCTCCCGGCCCCGCGTTCCGGCCAGGGGCGGTGCGGAGGGGCCGTGTGGGTGCCCGCCGTGCCCGTGCCCGCTCCCAGCCCTTGCCCTCAGGCGAGCGGGTGCAGCGAGGAGCTCGGCGTCTCTGTGGTGACAATTCAGTGGTTTCCCCCCTGGCCCGGGCAAGGATTGCGATGGTTCTGTGTTTGTGGCCGGTGGCGCTTGGACGCTGCGCCAAGTACATGTCCGCAGCAGCCGGGCTTGTCTCGACACAAAAAACAAAGTAGTCCACAGATGGGCTGCTATTTGTCCCTAACAAAACTGCTGCTCAGCAGTGACGACTCTCGGGCCAGCGGCCACAAGAGCCTGGGTGCTGTTCAAATTGCAGCTGCTCTTGAAAGGCAAATGGACCTCACAGGAAGGGTCGAGAATCAGATCAATTTTATCTGTTCCCACTTGGCAAAATATTGTTTACAGTAGTCCTAATAAAACTTTAATTAGTGGCCATACTGGAATTGCCAATATTACAATGGTGAGCAACTCTTGAAAAAAAAATAATTTCTAGTATTGTCTTTGACGGAAGAGTGGCTGTGGAATTGAAGCATTTCATTCCATCATAAACTTTCCCATCTCCAAGCGTTTTGCCATCATCAGTGGAAGGGACTGGAACTGGTAACACCTTTCCTTTCTTTGCTTGGTAGATGGCATGTTCCTCTTCTTTGTAGCTCTAAGTGTTTCACAGTTTTCCCATTTGGTAAATTGTGTTTTGGTGACTCTCCGATACCAGATTAAAAAATGAAACTAGTAAGGAAGTATGTGGAAACCTCAGGTAAAAACGTAGTCCTTTTTCTAAACCAACATTGGTGTTTATTAACTACAAGCAGACACCCAAATATATTGGATTATGATAGTTCATCAGGCCCATTAAACTCTGTGTTGGAAGAAGAAAGAGAACTCTGCTTACCAGAAGTCTTGGTTTCCACCTTTCTCACAGGGCTCAAAGCTTGCTGGAACATATAAATCACAGAATGATAGAATGTGCTGAGTTGGAAGGGACCCATAATGGATTTGTTCAGTGGTGGATTTGATTGAAAGATATTTCACACAATAAAAGCCTCTTTGCCTGGACATTGACTTTTAATGGACTTCTTTCTCTTTCATTTAAGGCTAACTACTTTTCTAAATTTTCAAAAGCCCCAGTAATATGCAAATTAGTTGGAAGAAAAGTTCTTGATGGAGTTGGTCAGCCAACATTAGAAGTGGAAATATACTGTACAGTTAAAAACTATGAGAAGGTATGATCTGCTTCTTCTTGTTTTATTTATTTTACTAGGACAATATCTGGGAGAGGTACTATTCTTCTCACATCCCAAGAAATGTTTTATTTTCCATCTTTATGACAAGATAAAAATCCCTGTGACTCAACAGTTGAGTGCTGTAACTCGGAAAAAAAAAGGTGTCGTGAAAAGTTAGACAGTGGCAGCAACTATGAAAACTTTATTTTCTGTGAATTAGACAATATTTTATGAGTGGGATCTGATGGTATATCTTTATATATTATTTTTTTTTCTGTGTTCGTGATCATGTAGGTTTTCCTTTCACCCCATACTAACCTTAAATGTTCACTTTCATTTCCCCTTTTTCTTTAATTTTCAGATCCTTATATTTCTCTTTGTGTGACACTCTTTCAGAGAAATACAGTACAGGTGAAAAATAGTATAAATGGAGGCACTTCTTTTACACTGAGCTAGTAGGTTGATGTGTGTGCTAGTAAAGTCAAACATATCCATTTAGCACCTGCAATGCAGAATTGATGGCTCATCTCTTCCCCAGCCTGAAATATTCAAGTTACATCTTTGCAGCTCTAGCTGTTGTGAAGTAATTTCTACTTTCCCTCAGTTAAACTCTGGTTCACTTAATTCTAAAATTACATGTAACATCATAGATATTCACAGGATGTAAAGCTAATACTGTTAGTGCAGGCAAACTGTGGGAAATTTGTAAATTATGTCTTCCTTAAGTGAATTTTCTTAATATTATTTATTCTTCACCAGTACAGAAAGATAGGTTTGAATTATCTAAGTAAGACAAAAGTAACTGATCATGAGGGATGGCATCAGGCATGAATGCTGATGAATCATGGTACAACAGGCTACCAACAGCTGCAATAGAAGGTGTCCTAATGACTGTATGGTCCTTAAATAGCTCCATTCTATTCTGATAGCATAATGTATGTATAAGGCAGATCTGCCAGAGAGCTTTTGCCTCTTTATGTAGTTATAATTGAGGTCAAAAAACTTGAATAATGTCTGCAATTACCCAAGTATAAGAGGCTAAAAAGAAGGTGCTGGATGAGAAAAGACAAGTGGAGCAAATAGATTTGGAGATATGTACTTGGAGAGTTGGTAAGGACATACTTCTTAGTCTTTCAAATGACATTTCCAAGTTAAAAATTAAATAGCATTTTAAACCTTATTACATTTTTTTGTTATTTGGGTTTGTTTTGCAGAGGATTTGTTCCATTGTAATGGCTTCTCATTCTCAAACACCTGAAAATGCTTTACCTGAAACAACTGAAGCTGATGAGAAAGAAAGAAATGACTCTGTTCATACTGCTGTGGAATGGGTCAATGAATCACTGACCACAATGTTAAGAGACTTGGAGTCTACTGACCAGTGTCAAGCTGATAAGACGCTTGGGTAGGTCCTGCATATTATGAAAATTATTACATTTGAAATGTTCACCATTAATTTATATTGTTAATGAAAGACATACAGAATTTTCAATGTTTTCTGGTATTTTAAAAAATATTTTTAGGATGTAATGTCTGTCTCAGATCCATTGCACTACATTATTGCCTGCTTCTCATAATTATGATATAAAAATCAGGCTGATTTGGGCCGCCACAATGAACACAGACTGTAGCAAACAGGACTAATTGCCAGACATGGACTAGATTTGGGGAGACCCTGATAAAGGGAATGAGGATTCAGTTGGAAAGTGAGTCTAAATAAGATTTTAATGCATTGCTTACACTACTTTATGTATCTTACATACTCAGTTTGCCTGAACTGGCTTTCTGTGACCCATGGGTGAGGATTTCACTTCATGCATGTAATTGAAATTCAGCCACCTCTGAGTTTGCAGCCACACAATAACCAGTGTACAACTCACCTGCTGGCTTAGCAACCTAGGCCAGGCTGGTGGATGGCCTGAAGTTATGACTGGATCTTTTACTACCCATGCAAAGGAAATAAATCCTTCATGCTCAGATTGTCTGCTCAGAGCTGACTTTCAGAGTGATTTACAAAGCATGTGCTAAGGTCTGTGATACTTGCTTGTGGTTCTTTTTGTTTAATCAGTACTGCAGATGACTACCAAAAAAATAATGATATAAATTTATGGACTTCTCCAGCTTCACAAAGTGAATCTATGGCAGAAGCTCCAATACATGCACTCAATCTACCTCCTAGCATGTTTTTTAGCCTGTATCACACGTGTCTACTTATCACGTCTAACAATATTTTGATCCAGAAATTTTTATGCCTCTTCCCTCAGTGAATACTTTGCAAACAAGGTAGAAGAAAAAAAGGAAATTCAAAAGCGAGAAGAAGAAGAAGCAGCAAAAGTCACTCCTGCCCCTGCTTCATGCCCTCCAACCCCAGTACCTAAGCAAAAAAAAGGAGGAAAACCAGGTTTTACTTGATTTAATTTTAATATTTTCTGCAATACAGATACTGATAAAGGTCCTGAAAGGCACCCTGTCTCATATTCAAAGGGTTTGGTTACTCTCTCCTGACCTTTTTGATCACAGCAGTTTCTGCAGCAGAACGAGGGAGGGGAAAATACAGTTTCCTCATCATTCACATGTATTGGTTGAACAGAGTTTCTGCCTTTGTTTTACAGTTGGTTTAGACAGGAGGTTATTATTCTTCAGAGTGAGGAATAAGAATGGAGGAGGATGCAAATGAAGAATAAAACTGAAAATGATAAGGAAGGAAAAGGAAATCATGGAACTGAGCAGGAAAATGGAAATAGAATTAAGACAAAAGTTGAAAACAGTTGAAAGAGGGAGGAAGGAAAGTTTCCTTCTAATACTGAGAAAAGGAGGAAATACAGAGAAAAGCAAAAAGAAAGAAAGAAAGAAGGGGATGAGATGGGAATGAAGGGTAGTATGGAGTAAAAGAAAATAAGCAAACATTCTACTAGAGGAAAAAGGAAAAAAATAGTGTGAGACTAGAAAAACAAGGTAAGAATACATGGCCAAGACCAAACAACCCAAAGGAAAAGAAACCCATATGTTACCTCCATCTATACATTACACTCAGAGAAAAAAGGGTTGTTATCATTTGTTGGAAGGGCAGAAAATTTTGGCAAATTATTATTATCAGTTTAGTTGCAAATATCATACACTGTCAGTAAACAACTTCCCACTTCATATGTTGGATATGTGCACAGTAAATTCGCCTTTGACCTGAAATTTAACTTCTGCAGTTGTCAGGTCCATCCAGGTATCATCGTGGTGTACATGATACTTAGTCAAGCTTCTGCTTGACACCTATTACACGCTTTCACTAATTGTGACATTGACTATGATATTATTGTTAGACTCAGTGCCTGACTATTTGGAGCCAATATCAAACAGTCCCCAGTGCAGTGGTTTTTGGGAATCAGACCACTTATTGCAGCTTCAGTAGGTGCACTATAGGCAATAGATAAGGTAGTGGGAGCTACTTGGTTTAAAGCATTTTGGGGAAAGTTACTGTATCTGAAAGGGAAATAAAGTCTTATGAAAATTTAATGTGTAATATTTAAAAAACCTGTTTTCTCTTTGGAATTCCAATTGTAATAGGCCTGATTTTTTTTCGGTCATTATTAGAAGAAATCAAGTATATGTACTCCCAATCAGGCTATAATGTAATCTTCCAAGTTGTTTATGCAAAAGCTGAGCATTTAAGGAGCATAATAAAGAAGACTGAAAACATGCTTTTGAAAGGAACCTGAAAAATGTTATAGTGTTACTGGATTCAAACACAGATAAATAAAAATACATATTTCAGTGGCTGAAAGATCTCCAAAAGAAACACTTGAAACACATTTGAAACCAGAGTGAGGACAGATAGTGTGCTTACTTGCACTGTCATTTCAAATAAAACAGCTGGCAAAATGAAGTTTTTAAAAAATAAATTACTGGTTTTTAATACATTGAGTACACACTGAAATGACAATATCGTATTTACTCACATAACTGTGATCCACAAGCATATGTTTAGAACCAAGAAAATATTTAGCTACTGCTCTCTCCCGTAGTAAAGAAGGTGTTGGTGGAAGAGAATCCCATCCCACCTGCAGAACCTGCTGAACCAGTGCTGTGTGGCAGCTTGGCCATTGGGGGAACGTCCCTTGCCATAGCAAAGGCTGGGGCCACCATTAGCCATGTCCCATTGTACTTATATATTGCACTGCTGAAACACGGTCAGGTACGTGTGGCTTTTGTCATTTTGTTTATTCTGTCCCAGTTATCATAATTATTGTAGCCAGTTGTGACAGTGTTATTAAATTTGCCTCATAGAATATACCCTTAACACCCTTGCCTGTAGCAGTTTTGAACCCTGTACCATAACTAAAATATGTAAGAAATTATTCTGATTTTTACATTTTTATCTTCACCTGGCACTCCCAATTACAGAAGCCACCTAAAGAAATGACTCTACCACTCCCAATGGTTACTCTGTTGAACTGTGAAAAAAATTTGCCTACAAAGCTGAAATTAGTGAAAGAAGTTATGCTTATTCCACCAGTTGAGTTGTCACTCAAACAGGTACTACTTCCTTTTTTTTAAATAAATGTATTCTTTAGGCATCATACTAACTACATATGTACATAAGTATACAGTTCTTTTCAATATAGTCCTAACAAACTGTGGTTTTCATTTTTTTGGTAGCTTGCACGGCCAAAGTTTTAACAGATATTAGTGCAGAATTCTAACACTAATAACATTAAATTAAGTAAAAAGATGATTTAAAAGAAGAATCATGAAGATTTAAGTTAAAAATATATGTTTATATAGAGGAAAAAATCAGTGCATTGAAGAAGATGTCAAGGAATTGTGTTACACAGTAATAGATTTTGCATTAGTAGATTATAAATATGATCAGTTGTTTGATATAGCATACAAAACAACAAATTCACAGGAAAGCATAAAATACTTGGGAATAAGTTGCTTTAAAATGAAATTGTGACACTAGAAGGGAATACAAAGAGCAATAAGGATGTGTGAGACAGATGGGATCAGCCCTCTCTCTTTTTGTTTAGCCATGTGTTGCATTAAAGAATGTATCTGCACAAGATGCCTCCGTTAGGGCTGCGGTTTCTACTTTGTGTGCTGGTGACCTGAACAAATAGCTGGGCTCGAGTCTCTTTCTTTTTGCTTTTCCTTTAACTTTTCTGGATTGTCCCCCAGAGCTGTTAATAGGGTCACTAGCTCTGCCCCGTTCACAGCCAGGATGCCTCCCAGTGCCCGTGCGAGAGGAGGAAGGTGTTTGCTGCAGTGCAGAACACGAAGCCGTTTGTCCTGTGGTGTTGCCAGCTGTGACTGACTTCTGCCCCCTTCAGTATTCCTTTACTGGCACAGTTTGAGAAAATCTGAAATGTGCTTTACCAAGTTAGCACTCAACATTTACCAGCTCAGCTGAAAAGGAAAAAGAGTCTTGCATTAAAAGCCGAGAATTTATTTAATTGGAGTGTTCCTCAATGTTTAAAATCAAGACAGTGATTTTTTTTTTTTTCCTGCTTCCTGGAAGTATTACGAATGTAAATGCACTCCGTCTTGTCAGAGCTTAGGAAGTCTTAGGCAGAGTCACAATTGGGAATTGTTACCACAAGGGATTATTACCTTCCCACTTCTCAGATATAAATGCAGACACAGATATTTTTTACTTGTTAGATTTGTGAAGGGCTACTTTTGGGGAAGAGACTGCTTTCCTTGACATCCCATAATCAAATATTCCTGCTCATTGCACTGCTACTAACCCTTTATTGTTGGACACTTGACTGCATTTTGTGGGTGGAGAGATTGTGTTAAAGAGTCTGTAATGGTTTGGGCTTTTTTTAAGACTTTATATTAAAATTTGCATTTAGAATAAGTGTTGTCTCTCTTCTGATTTAAGTTGCTAATGTGAATTAATGCAACTTCCTTTTGAAGCTTGCTGTTGTTTAATTCCAGGGCATAGAAAGAATTCAGGATATTCAGAAAGAAATGACAAGACTGTTGGAATCTTCAGGCAAAATGGTACAATAAAAATGTGTTCTAACAGTGAGATGTACTTAATTTAATCTTTTTACTACCATTGTCCTTTTAAACATACACGTGGAACACTTAGCCTGTAACAGGCTCATGACACAGAACAGAGGAGGTTTTTCTCTGACAGATGAATAAAACACTGGCCATTTGGTGATACTAAATTAGAAAATTTAGAACAAAACATTGTTCTAAGCATAAAGCTTTCTGTTTACCTGAAGAAATATACTGGGAGTGAATAGTATCAGAGGGAATATACAATATATATTCTGATCTTGCTACACCTCTCACACGCAACATACTTTATTCAAGGTACTATTACCGTAGTAGTAAATCAGTCTTGGTGTGTCCATGTGCTTTTTGGAAAGCAAGGTAATTGGGTTTCTCCAAGTACAGAGTCTAGATTCTCATTTCTGAGATCCCCTGTGTTTTTGATGGGCTGGGTGAGAATGTCTTGAAAAACAAATGATGGTTGGACAGATGTCCACATAGAAATAAACATTTTAAATGAGTAACCACCACAAAATAAAACTGTTAAACTATTAAATACAGCTATTTCCTAACTTAATTATTTACAATCTCTTTTGACCAAAATTGTCAGTCTTTTTTTTTTTTTTTAAACTTTTCTTTCTGCGATGTCTCTGTCATCTTTTCATTTTTCCGTGGAATTGATTTCTTTCTTCCTTCACTCCAACAGCCTGGTCCACAAGCAGACAGTAAGAAAGGAAAATCACAAAGTTCAGGCAAGAAAGCTCCGGTAAGAAAAGAGATTTTAACTTTAAGCCTTCAACAAGGTATTAAGAGCAGCAGGGAACCAGTATGTTCTTAAGAAAGGAAGCGTTAATCTACATTACCATTTTGGAAAGGTCAAGGCAAGACTTAAATATTCCAAATGCTCATATTTTACATAATAATTTAGATTCTTCTGACTGTACCTTCCCTTCCTGGGGGACAGTAGAGGAAATAGGGGAAAATTCCTGGGATCTGGTAATTTTTCTCATATAGAAATCCTGGTAATTTATCCAAATGAGCATTTTTCAGGCCTGTAGCACCAGCAGAGAATGTGCCCTTTTGATCATGTGGGCCATAAAACTATTACCTGTAAGGCTTGCAGACTGTGCTGTTTCCCAACCCTGGGTGCATAACTCCCCTCTTTACCCTGCTGCATTCAGTTCCCAGGTCCAGTCTGAGCTTATAGATAATGGCAGATACAAACCAGCAGCTAAAGGGCAGCACTCACAATATTGCACAGGACTTTATTTTATATGGATCAAATAATCTCTTTTATCCCTTCAAAACCAGTAGTTTGTTCATGAGTTTTCCAAATAGTGGGGTGGAAATGCCCTGCAGGTTTTGCTCCTCATTCTGAGGTGATTTAAATATTATCAGGTGAGAATCTTTTCTGTAGTGAAGTATAAAAAAGAAAGGATGAACAAAAGCTTTTCTATTTTATTGTTGCTTAAACAATAAAAAATTCATCATCATTGAGATGCTGGCCAATGTTTCCCTGGTGGGTAGCTTCCATATTAGTACCACAATATGTACTGCAATCATAAGGTAGAGTATTTCTGTAAGATATACACAAGGTAACAGTGCAATAGATTCTCTGGAAAAAAAATCCATTTATTTCAGTGGGAGAAAGCTAAAGGAGAAAATGGTGAAACTGAATTTAAAACTGGTGAAAGCACCATGTGAGTTTGAACTTTTTTGTGAGGGGAAAAAAAGGAGAAATTACAAAGTAGGCAGTGAAGGAGAAGAACTTATTTAGGTTATGGAAGTAAAAACTAGACGGAGAAAAAATTTTTATACAGATAAACAATGCTTTTAACAGAATGTAACAAGGCACAGCACATGGACATCTTGAAAACCACATGAAACTGCAGATTTAACCTCCATCTGAAGTGCAGGAAGACTGCAGCATTTTCTCCTGTCTATTGCTGCATCTTTATAACCCAAAATTCTGACCTTACAGTTAAAAATCAGTATTTGGAAAACCTACAGAAAACCTGACAACAGAAGGACATGTGAAATATTTGCTCAGTGTAGCTCTGCTTGAGGCTCATGGCCAGAAATCCTGTCCTTGAAGCAGACAGCTGCAGGCAGCTGGGCTGGAGGTACTTTCCTTCTATGAAGTTTGTTCTTCTAGAAGTCTTGGGACACTCCATAAAGTCAATATCAATGTTGTAGTTGAGGATAAATGAGTAAAAGCTGTTTAAAAAAGCAGAATATGTTTTTGTGTCAAAGGATTGGTCCACAGCGCCAGAGCATTCATGACACCTCAGTGGTTGTTAAGTGCCTCTAAAATCATTTTGTAAACCAGTACTGACCACGCAAGACTGAGATCTACATGACCAGACATATTTCCAAGGACTACTGGCTCTCCACTCATTAGCACTTCATCATCCCTCTTTGCTAGAGAATTGTCCTTAAAGCTGCTGAGGAGATTTCTGAGAACAAATTTATAATTTGATGACTAAATGCAGACTGAAATGACAATGAAGAAGAAATATAAATATGTATAATATATATGTGTGTAAATAAAGTGATTGTTTTTGTTTTGCTTTCAGCCACCATTCTTAAAAAGAATATCACACTTAGGCTGCCTGACAACAGGATATGATAATCTAGAACAACTGCTACTCCTAATGCAAAAATCTTGCAAAAATATAGGTCTGGAGCTAGGAACAGACGTGTACTTAGCAATAAATTGTGCTGCTCATGAATTAATGGATTATGTAAGTTATTTTTCAGTATCTATTTTCTTGGGTTTTAAAATAAATGTAGCTCTCGTTAATGTTACTTATTATTACATTGCAAACTCACCTACAAGCTCCTAACTCCATTTTTTTTAAGGTACTAATCAAGCAAACAGAAAGAATTATCTCTGCACTGATAAATTCTGGTTGAATCTGCTTTTTTTTCCCATTACTTTAAGCTACATCTCTTGTTTTGTTCTGACTATCCTAACATTCCCATGTATTTTTACTGTGGCATGTTCAGAGACACATTAATGCTCATCTCACTGTGCCTCAACATTAAAATTTTAATTTTAATATTTTAGTGTTTTTATTTGACAAAATTTATTTATCTCCCAATGAAATCTTACAGTTCTTGCCCCTTTTTCCAAGATCAATCAGGTTTTTCTCTAAGCAGAAAAAGAAACTTCCATTTCCATTTAGTACCTCATGAGTTTTTATGTGTTTGGGTGTTCTATAGCATGAAAGCTTCCATTACCAATATCTTGTGAGAGCAGTTGTTCTCCTGGCTGTGATATCTGTATCCTTATACCAGAATATGCAAAATCTTAACCACTGAGTTTTCAGTAACTCTGCAACTTTCTATTATTGCACTGCTAAAGTCAAGCAGTGAATATCCTGGCACAGTTTCACAGTGTGCTCTTAAAATTCCTCCCTGGCTGCAGTTTTGCTTCCCAGAATGAGGATAATGATTTTAAACTAGTTGGGTTGTTTTTTTTTTTTTTTTGAAAAGGGGAAAGAGGCAGGGAAGGGCAGTATCTTGGTTTTGAGCACTGAGGGTGGTGCACTCCTTTCCCCAGTGATATTTTCTTCATGAAAATGAGGAAAAGAAACCCCCCCTTTTTTTTGGAAGAGAAAAATGAGATTTTTTTCATGTGAGATTCAATAAAAACATCAAATATTGCTAACTTAATGCTATATTGTGTCAAACTGGCAGCGATGCCTAGAAAATGCTGAAATAGATCTCTCCTCCTTTGGCAGTGGCTTTGTTCAGAGACTTTGGCGTGAGCCCACTGGACCCCACAGTGTCATTTTAGGCAGAGTTTTCTGTAACAATGTGCTGACAACTCCGAGTAAAGCAGATGAGTGAATGCCTTCTCACTGAAGCCCACACAGCCCACTGCCTTAACTGAGACGTGTGCACTCTGCTTTTCAGGGTCTTGCTTTCCTATCTCTTATGCTTTTTACTTTACTTTCTAGGAGAGAGGAAAATATGAAATACTTACTGGAACATTCAAAAGTCCTGAGGAAATGGTTCCCATGTATATGGAAATGATTAATAATTTTCCTTTTATTATTGCTTTAATAGATCCCTTAAGAAAAGAGGTAAGATGCCACAGTGCGGTCCTTTCAAAACTGATGATACTGTTCAGTGGCATATCACTGAGCTTTTCTCATTTTTATAAAACATGCAAAATACAAAGCTTCTGGTTTTCAAGTCTTTAAGCACCAAAATATCACTAGAAAATGCATCTCACAATTTATTTGAATATATTTTATTGTCAATATCCAAATTTTCTGTATTTTTGACATAATTTCTGATTGAAAATAATCCTGGCATGAACAGAATACAGTCAGTACACGTACTTTAAAAAATTAAAAGAAATGGCTTTTTTACTTGATTCTACTTGCTAAATCACTGTTATTTTGATTAGATTTTGCTCCTTATGTACACCATTCAGATTATAAGAGGAAATTTTAAAATTCAAGTGTGTCACAAATATTCATGTGTAATGTAATATTTCATTATATTATATTGTATTATATTATAGTCTATTATAGGATATTATAGTCTATTAAAGCATATTATAGTATATTATAGTGTTTTATAGTATATTAAGCTGGAGAAGCAAAATTTTGAACATTGTTGTGTGTTCAGCAAAAAAAATCACCAAAATATATTATTGGTGCAGTTCTTTGGGATGGGTATTTATAACCAAAATCCTGTCACTGGCAGCATTGCTCAGCAGAATGTTTAAAGTGGGAGTTAGACACCCTGTATTTACCTCTGTGATCAAAGTTAGAGGAGTTAATTACTGTGGCCAATCAACTACAACAATAAAGCACAATACTATTAAGTATGTTATCAAACCACAGATGGATAAAAGAGATTGTATAACCTTAAATATTCACATTTCTACATAAGGTTATATTTCCATGTATTAAAAAAAAGAAAAAAACTTAATTGCTGCACAACCTACAACTGTCGGCCAAGATTCTGTAGTTGCACAACTTAATAAAAATTTGCTCTCGGTGTCAAATTGCACTTTTATCTTCTTAAACATAAATACAGGGAGTTCATTTTCATGAACAAAACACAAGGACAGTGATTGAAGGGACAAGCAAAGTGATGTTGGCTTTGTGAATCTGCCCACTGCCTGAATCAATAATTCTAAAACCAATGAACTGCAAAATCCATCTGATTTTGTCCTTAACTAGAACTTTAAAAGTTCATTTGTTGAATAATTTAGTATTACCTCACTCTGGTTAGCCTTGCCTCCCTGTGTTGTTACAGTGTGACTCTGAATTACCATGTTCCAAAACATGAGGTTATTCCCCACTCCTGCCAGGGCTGCAAACTTCTTTGGGAATTTTTATGAAGGAAAATATTTGCAAGATGAGAATCAGCAGGAGAGTTACAGCCGATAGTGCAGTTGGGAACAGAGTACAGAGTTAAGGGAAATGCCTCTCCTCCTCCTCCGCCTCCTCCTCCTCCTCCACCTCCTCCTCCCAAATCTCCAAGGTTTCCCCATGCCGCATCCTCACACCAGATAATTAGATCCTTGAGGATTAGTTCTGGTACCAATTCAGTAATTCACTGCCAGACACCAGACCACTTCGGTGCTTAAATTTAAACATTTGTTCAGGTGTCAAAAACATCATTTTCTCTTATGCACTGGCTTGAAATATGTACAGGAATGGCCCCTGATGCTGATTGCAAGTAGACAGGTACAAAAATCTGACTGATCCACAGACCAAGAATAACCACTGGCAGAATTATGAAGTAGAAAGGTTTTTAATGTGAGAACTTTGCATTCTGTGGACACAAAGCAAGCAAATTAATTAGTACATTTCTTCTTTCAAATTCTTTACATATCCTTGTCCTTTATTTAGCCTGGACCATGTACCATGTGGACAATGCATTAAAATAAAGAAACAAAGACCCTGGAAAATGGAGCTTTGCTAGAAAAGAGAGCGTTATATTCTGCTGTTGCCTATGGGTCCTGTCATTGAGTCTACATCTCCTGTTCATTATTTTCTGTTCAAACAACTATGACACTTAAAATACTAACACAAAAACGAGTCCTTTGAATAATACAATAAAAAATTATTTTATATTCTATCAAAATGAATTTTCATTTCAGGAAGGAAATCAAACACCAAACCCCTACATTTAATTTAATTTGAAATATTTTAAACTATATTTTTTGCAAATAGTGTTGATTAATTTCAGATTAAAATTTACGTCTTCTGGCAAAATCCAAGGAAAATCCAAGTGGTATGTTTTTCTTAGGCAGACAGATTTAACATACAGTATAAAATGTAACATGTTTATGTGAAAGGCATATTTAGGAATAAACCCAAACTATTATTTAATTTTTTATTTTTACCTCAGTTAGGGTTTTCATTCAGTTTAGTTTTTTAAACTCCAGTTGTTTGCTCAATTTGTTCATGCAGGACAGAGAACAGTGGAGTAGCATCTGCTGTGCCCTTGGTTCCAAGTGCTACCTGATTGCTGAAGATGCTGCCACGCATATTTCCAAACTCAAAACTGACCAAAACATAAACATAGCAGTGTGCAGTGGTGTTGTCCTGAAATACATCAATGAAACCAAGGTATCAGACCTCATAGAACTCACTGGGATCCTCGATGGTGAGTAGAGGGGGGAAAAGCTGAAACCCAACCCTACAAGCCCCACCCGTAAATATTACATCTTTTCATTTATTTATTGACCCTTCTAATTTAGAAAGCACTTTACAGAAGAAACTGAAATTCAAGTTTTGATTCACAAATCCTTGTCAAAGGGCTCAATACAGCATTCAAAGCTTCAACTGTAGTCAACTAACACACAATGTTTTGAACGTGGGTGCCCTTTGACACTGCAGCTCAGTGTCATGCTGCATATCAAGTTAGATATCAGAATTAAAATAAAAGGGATGTGATCAATTAATGTGAATTTTGATTAATTTTAGCATTAATAATTAAAAAACTCAAGTACAAACTGTTTAAAACTGCATTTACATAGGTTATTGACTACATATTATTGAGCCTTTGTGCTAACAGAACTAAGAACCTGGGCAGCTTCATATGTAAGATTTCTATTTGTATCCCATTTTGTTTATTCATTTTTATACCCAAGGAATAGATGGATAAATTTAATATAGCGAGGTTTTTTTCTTGTTCCTTAAAAACACCCCAGAATTGCTGTATCAAAGCGAGTAAATAGCAACTAAAAGATTTCATTTAGTCAGGATAGTAAATTCTTTTTCAAAGAGAAGACAAATCATTACTATCGTGGGGAGCACATTTAAAAGAAATAGCACAGCCTGATCAGACAGATCAGTGAGAGACAGAGACGAGGACAGGATGTTAGATGTTCCCTTATCCACCTGAAAATAAAACAGAATGCTAACGTAGCAAACTAACATAGTTTACATTTTTATGAAGTGGGTTCTACTCCTGTTTGCATTTAAGCTTAAATAGCCCAAGGGTAAAAAAAAAAATAATAATAAGTCCAAACAATTTCTGTGTCAAATACATAAAATATACTCTAATGAAGGTTTTCCCTCCCATTATATATAGGTCAAAGACATATTACCATATTAGGAAGTCCAGATGGAGAATCTTTAGATGAGAGCCTCGTGGATCTGGTAAGTATTGAAAGCTGTTCAACTGTAGAATTGCAAAAATACTGCTTTTAACATGTACTATTTTTTAAGGAGAAAGCCTTTTTGTGCTTGAGAAAGAAACAACATTTTACAAAATGGGCTTTTTCTAGAGAGTTGCTTTTTTTCCCCACAGAGAGTGGTTATTCTTTTGAGTTTAAAGAGAACACACAGGAAATTCGCCAAAGCAGGGAGTAAATTCTAAAGTGTGTATGATCCATTTGCTTGCATTAGTTTATTAAAAAAATTGCGAGTTACTTAAAACATTCCTGCGTAGCAACAATATTTTAAGCAAAAACTTCTTAACACAACTATATTTAATCTTTTGCAAATAAAATTTCACTTCATATGCCAGCAAAAATTCCTGTTTGCATCCGGCAAGTCTTTCACTGACAGGTTTTATTCCCCCCGTTTCTCTCTGTGGAGAGATGAGGGCGTTAAATTAGACGTGGGATGCCGTGTTTAATTACTGGGAATGACTTCAGTTCCCCGAGTGCGGAGTTTTACCGCGGGCCCTCTCTCGTTGCAGGCTGTCGGCCTGGGTGCCAGGTTTCTCAAGTTGGGAGGTCTCTCCCGCGGAGAAAGGGTGGCCAAATACAACCGGCTGCTGGCTATAGAGGAGGAACTGGCCGCCAATGGAACGCTGCGTACGAGCTTCTTTCTTACTCTGTTTTCAGCCGGCCATGAATGCGGGCACAAAGATTGGAGGGAGAATGATTGAAACTGCACCCCGGGAGGGAAGCGGAATCAAAAGGCTATAAATAAGGGCTGACAAAAAAAACCTAGGATAGCACTTGCCACAATGTATATTGTTGTCCTAATGGATTATCTGTTTACTGAATGTTAAAATAGCCCCCTTCTCGAGGAGTAGCCTACATTAAGCTTTTTTTCCCAGAATTAATTGGTTGGAGTCTTGAAGCCCACGGTGCAAAAGGAACAAAACAAAAAACCCATGCATATAACGTGTCGAAAAGCTGCCAAAATGGAATTTTAGGCCAAATACCCCACCTCCCTCGAGGCCCTAAACATATATTGCTAACAAAACTTCATTTCACAACCCTCTTTTGTATGTTACATTTCCAGCAAAATGTGTTTGGAAAGCTACAATTGCGTAGGCAAGCCTTAAATAAAACCCAAGAAACCCCAAAGTTGACGATGCACATTCAGCCTTAGCCACTTGTATGCATCTGCCTGCCTGTTTCAGGACCTGCATCTTCTTTTTACACTGTACCAAGGCACTGTTAAATGCTTAACAGTTCATTAGAGCCACTTCTCACTTGCTCAGGTATCAATCAAGCCAGAATAAAGACTTGCAGTCTGAAGGGGAGGCAGAGAGACAAGGAGAGGAAGAAAGGGAGGAAAGGGCTTGCAGGAATTGTATTGTGCCTAAGAAAAGGAAACACGAAGCAGAATTAAGTCATTTTACCCCCTTGTTTGTCATAATTTTCAATGTTCTACACATAGGGTAGCAGCACTTGACATGCACACTACAGAAAAAAGTTTTTAGTTGAAATTTTTTTTTTATTGAAAATATTTTGAGCTTTTTGAAATCTCCCCTTGTTCATAAATAATCATTGTAAAAAATAGAGACACAGACAGAATTTTTTTTTCTAAGAAAGTAGTTTCACAGAATGCACTTTTCAAAAATAAGACAGATAATTATAGAACTATGAATTTTAACTGCCTCAGCGGTATTAATATATTCCCTCCTCAAACAGTATAGTCTAAACAAAGGCTCTCGAGTCTGACAAATATTTAGACCTATATCTGATGAAATGAAACAGCAACAATCCCCGACACCGTTAATCATTTGGCAGAAATAAGCTCCAGTACCTAAATCAACAGCAGGGAAATAGCGAGAGCGGGTCTGAGCTGCATACCAAGCTCTTCATTTGGCTGGGCTGGAGCTGGGAATACCCAGGAGAGCCCGTGCCACGGGCACGCTGAGCGGCTCATGGCCGGGAGGTGACACCGGCCCACCAGGAGTGTGTGAGGGGCCTGCCCGGGGCTCAGGACCGTCGCACCCGGGCTCTGCCGCCGCCTGCCCCTCTCCCGCGAGCAGCGATGCGCCACCAGCTCCCCCCGCACAGTGCGGGACCCGCTCCAGCCTCCCCGCACCCCACGGGGACACGGGGCTGAGAGGCACCCAGGGTGCGTGGGCATCGTGTGTGCGGCAAAACAGGGAGCTGGTGGGGAGGGCAGGGCTGGAGAAAGGGTCACAGAGCTGGGAAACAGCTGTGAGAAGTGCTAGCGGCAGTAACTGCGATCTGTTTTGGGAGCAGCACTGGGACGGGGCTTGCATCTGTTTGCTCAAGGCTGGGGCAGGGACAAGGCAGAGTCAGCTAATGGGAACTCTGGCAAGAGCATCAGTGGCAGAGGGAAAAAAAATAAGGCAGCAAGGTGAGATGATCAGTGAAGAAAAGAATGCAATAAATAGCTCAGGCTGATGTGCACAATGTCCTGATCCTGTAATCAAAGGGCTCCTTCCTTTCTAAAGACCAGACTTTTAAAGGTGTTTCAACTCTTGTTAGCATCATGTGGCATTTTCAAACCATCTGTGTGCACCAGAGAACATTACAACAAACCCGATTGCAGCAAACATGAGCTGCTTTTTTCTCTTCTATTTCAGGTGAAGCAAAACTTGAATTTATTGATTTTGCTGGAGAATCACAGCCAGAAGAACAACTTCCTGATGTGCTTCCTGCCCCAGAGCAGGATTAGTTGCCTCCACAGCTCTCAGCCAGCCCTGCAGGTTCACAGCTCAGCTCCCAGAGAACAGCAGCTGACTTAGGCTGTCACATTAACTTTGGGATAAATTTCTAAGAAAAAACACTTTTACTAAGACACTCATATATTAACTATTCCTAAATCCATTTTTTTCATTCTGGTATGAAACTCATATATGAAATTTTGCTTAATCCATTTCTTTTCAAGCATTTCAGCCAAGTATCTCTAAGAGATTTCAAATAGTGGCTTCTCTTTTCCCAGGGACCATTGCCTTCAGCTGAAATGAAATTAATTGAGCAGCGACTATAGTCTGAAAATACCACAAAATTCTGTGCTGCATTTTCAAATTGACAAAACAAATACTGCTGTGTTAACTCCAAAACGAAATGTTTGTTTTGAGAAAATCAGAATCTCCCTCCATACAAAGAGCAAGCTGTTGACAAACAGTAAAAACAAAAAACCCAGAACACCACATTTTACAAAAAAACAAAGGCCTTGACTGTTATGCTGCTCCATCCCCCCACACCCCCTCAGTGCTGCTCTGAGAGCCAGCCTGCAAAGGAGATTTTGCTCCAGTTGTAGCCCTCAAGACAAGTGCATCAGTGCAAATCCCAAACGTTGGGCACAGAGCTGTGGCTGGCATCAGTAGGAAGCCTGCTCCAGTCAGAAGCAGGGAGTAAAAAGTCAATTCCACAAGGTCTGGGAAACTTGCAGGAGTCTTTTTAATAAGCAACAATGAAAAATTAAAGAAATAATTTATGTTCTAGGTAACAAAACAGTTTAAGTAAAAGAAATGCTTCTTGAAAAACTTCTGGGTTTTGTATAATTTGAAAATTTGAACATATAATACAGCAGCAGTAATTTGAGGAAAAAATACATATATGACGTTTTGCATTTTAAAATCAGTGTAACAGACAAATAAGTGGAAAATTAAGAACTAGAACCAACTGCCCCCAAGAAATGAAAATATCAATGAGAGACAAATTTCCGCAAGTTTATGAACTGTATGTAATTCAGTAATTAGATCAAATCCAAGATTTTCGTAGCAAACATGCAAAAACCACCAAAATAGATGTGAAACCACCACACTCATTACTATCATTTTATTTTTAGGAAAAGCACCAGACAGTTGCATGCAGAGCCAAACCAACAAACTCAGAACATTCATCCTTCAATACTATCACTGTTTCAAATAATTAAATAAAAAAGAATCCAAGTGCATTCAAGTATGTGCCCACCCAATTTCAGTTACACCAATCTTTAGGTAAATCCCTGATTCCATTTGTTCATTATAAAAGAATGAGATACTGTGTTGACTTTAAAGAGACTACAATGGAATGTGAATTGGCAGTGGAGCAATCAATGATGTTCCTGTCTCACCGTCGTTATAGGAAATAAGGGCTGAGGGAAACTGGGATTTGTGTCATCAGACACAGACACCTGAAGTGTCACCTCATAGAGAAATTAATGCCACTGTGTGTGCCAGGTTCAAAGCAAGGGCTCATTTGTTAGCACTGGGAGCTCTCAGAACACTGATTCCCAATAACTTGCAGTCCTAGAATGAATCCCAAACGCAGCCCATACCCACTGGAGCCTAAGGCAAGTTATTTTTGTGCAGCAGTAAAAACAGACTCCAGCTGCAGCAGTCCCAAAAGCTGCTGTGTAACATTGAAACAAAACCCAGGAACAAGTCCTCTTTGGAAAGCTTTGAACCCAAATGAGAGCACCAGTCCCAGCCCACAAACCCCTGACTCCGGCTATCGCTGCCAAAAATCTTGGTACCACAGTGAGATGCTGCACTGCCTCTGCTTTTCAGTCTCTGTCCCCTGGCAATCTGAGACAGAAGGGTTGCACTTGTGCTTTTCATTTCCTCCCTGTGTGGGAACAGTAGTCAGGGGACCAACAAGATCTTGGTTTAAGTGGATATCAAAATATTTTTAGAGCAATGTGTCTTGACACATTTTTATTAATAATTAGTACCACCCCCCCATACTGAAGCTGATGAGGGTATAATCACTTACAGGGTCTAACCCAAACCTGTCCAGCTCAAGAGGGATCCAAGGGGCTTCTGGCAAGCTTTGGAACAGACCTTGAACAAGGCATCTTCTCAATAAAAGAAGAGTTAAAAGAGCCTTTTCAATTCCATTTTTAAAGGTAACTGACACTATCTAAGAAATTAATACCTGCAAAATTAAACAGGAAAGGGATTTTGAGTGACACACAGTTATTTAACACTTCAGTGCATGTAACAAAATCTGCATACAAAAGACCATTTCAATCTGTATTATTTCTGTCTGGAGTACAGACCGCAGCCCCTAGTAACACACCTAAGCAATTCACATGTCCAGATAATGATTCCCAAAAGTTACAGCCTTTCAGAGTAACAATTAACAGTTAGAGCTATCTGTTTCTTTTATTTTCCCAACATTAGTTTCTTTATGCAGTGGCTTGCTCTTCTCTTCTTTCACCTCGTTCTGGTTCAGCGTGTTCTCAGACATTTGATCTCCACTGGTGGACACAGGATCTAAAACTACCACGGATTCGGTCTCTTTTTCACTGCTAGAAGCTTTTCTTGTAAATTCTGTGTGACTAGTTGATCTAGAGGAAAAAGAATAAATATATAAATACAGATGACAGTTCACATATTCAGAAGAGCCTAAAAACACAGAAAAGCATTTCTATTAGCAGCACATGTGACCAAGACAGGACTGCTAAGCTAATAAATAGATTTATGGATTTAACAGCTGTCATGTACAGATAGCAGTGCACAAAATGCAACAGTCACAGTCCCCCTCCTGGATCATTCATTAAATCAGGCATGGAAGATGAAAAATGAACTCACAAGGCACTGAGAAATGGCTTCTCCACACCTCTGTGCCAGAGCCACCCACTTGGGGCTGCACTGCACAACCCTGAGGCACAGAGTAACCAGGTGTTCCCTCGGCTGCTGCTGGTCTCACTGGGAGCAAGTGCTAATGATTTCTGGAAATTCACCTACTGGCTTTGCTGAACTACCAAGGGTGTTCAACCCACACTCTGTGCTGCAGAAATGGGGCTACACCACCACTGTTTGCAGTGCAGTGATTCATGTGGATAAAAAACCTCTGAGCGGGGAGGAAGGAAAGGTCAGAGACACTTGGTTTATTTGTCAAAGCTGGCATCAGCCTATAAACACTAAAAGCACTTGTCTGTACTCAAAAGCTTTGTACTGGTGTTGAAAACGTGCAGGCAAATCCTTAGATTAGCTGGAATGCACCAGCAGAGAACATGGCAACCCTAGGAACGCTCAACCTGAACAAGTGGCAGATTGGGGTGTTCCCACAGCCACCTTAACCCTGCTGGGTGGGCAGACAGAGAGCCTGAGAGCACAGGCTTGTGCCTCCTGCACCGTGCATTCCAGAGCCTGAGCCTTCCAGAGCCTGAGCCCTCCAGAGTCTGTCAGCCTGGAGCCTGAGCCTTCCAGAGCCTGAGCCTTCCAGAGCCTGAGCCCTCCAG